>JBAJHX010000096.1:25070353-25084861 GCA_037176925.1 Amniataba percoides
CAGAAGCTCAAACAACTCCATCGGCACATGTGTGACTTTGAGAGCAGAACGATTCGGAATCTGGGCCCGCTAAACCTGCAGAACCAACTTCTGTCCAACATGGGAAACTTCTCCATACCGCAGCTCAGAGCATCACTGTCCATCAAGATGCCAGTGTTATTTGACAGGCTCCAATCACGAGCGACATCAAATTCTGTTCACCTGCACTGGGCGGTCGCAGGCGAGCAGGCGAGGGAGCCGAAGGAGCCGAACCAACAGTTTGAGATCCACATAAAATGCCTTCATCCTGCTGTTGCTGATCAGGACCAGGTTACTAAATCCATATTCCAGTCTTACGACATACAGATCAGCAACCTGATATCTGACAGGTGCTATCAGTTCTCTGTCAAGAGGGTAGATGCTGTCAACTTGGTCTATGGACTGTGGATTGACACCATCATCCTGAAGACCTTGGCTATTTCTAAGTGAGAGCAAAATCTGTTTTATATACAAAGAGAAATATATTTGACTGTCTTTATTTCAAATAAAATAACATAATTCCTCGATATGAAAACTGTTAAGTGCCAGATGAAATGGTCAATCAAACTAACTTTGCTGGACAATGAGTTATACAGTGTTAGAATATTCAGACTGCATACGTAAGGGCAGATATCTGAACCACATCAGAATAATGAGATCAACACACATCACAAACATTTGAACCTTTGGAGACTTCTGGTTTTACTTTCTTTTTCCTCTCCTGTAGACCCTCATCTCCTGTCTCATTGTCCTTTTCCGAGTTATGCGATGTTTAACTTTCTAGATGATGATCAGCTAAATCAAAAGCTTGATTTGTCGGACAGAGATCTCTGATTAGATGGACTGTTATCGGGCAGTTGGGTTAAACATGCCAACAAAAGATAATCAAGCCACATGGTGAAAGGTGAAAAAACGTACCTCAGGGGGCCAAATATCTTTTAAGTTATTGATTTGGCGAGTGCTAGATTTTCACAGTAAAATATCCCTGAAGCCCCTACGATCAATATTCTATAATTACAATGCATCAAACGGCCGTGTGAAAACAATGTGAAAGTACATGAAGTACTGAACCTATACAGAATTATCTCCTCGAATTGCAGCTCCCCTCGGCTTTACGTGAGTTTCAGTTCAGCTTTCTGTCAGGCCACAACCTTTCAGTTCTCATCCACTTCCACTGCTCGCATAGTTTTTATTTAAGTTTTTTTGACCACAACAGGCAGCAGTTCCACAGAGAAAAAACTAAGTTAACTCACTGCTCAATACCTGCTCAGCTCGCCAAAACGGTGGAGGATTAAACAGCTAAAGAGGCAGATATTTTTCTCAGGAATAGGTAAACTAAAAGAAGAGAAAAAAAGAGAATATTGGCCTGGCATTAATCAGGTGGACACAAATACGACTCCAGATGAACGATCACGTGGCTCTGTAACAGACACACGTGTAAATAATCAGAGGTTTTTGGCCATGTGTGGGCGGAGCGTTACTGCTGATGGCCACTGATTTTGTTAGTTCGGTTTGAACATTTGTTAATGATTTATTCCATAAATAAGTGCTACTAAAGGATGAGGTGGTGAGACTGTTTTTGTCAGTGTTATTCAAGTAAATAGTTATAACTGTAACAGAAGTATATTGTGGTTTCACATGAGGGACTTAAGGTGTGAAGTTTTGCTGTGATGGAGATTAGATGTAGGAATTTTAGCGACATGAAAAGGTGAATCTAATGACAGTTGTTGCTCGGTTGTTTGCTCATGTTGCCAGGGGACGGAAGTGTTAATTAGATTTTAGAAAACCATGCACCGCACTGCCCTGATGAGGGAGATTTGCTGAGTAAACTGTTATTGATTTATGGATGAGGATGTTGTTTTCTATCTCGAACCTTGAGTATTGCTGATTTAGACAGATATATTTAAAGTTATCATCAAGCTGATATGTGTCTATTTAATGTAAACGTGTTTGAACAATTGCTATTTGCTCTCCTAGTTGATTTTTTTCTTTCATGTCTGATGGATGTAAGGATCTGATCTTTTCTGCCATGGTCACATGAGAGGATGGAAAGTACAGCTAGAAAAACTATAGTCTCATGTGCAACGAGAGAGAAAAGTTATATGAATATTAACAAACAAAATGCATTGTTTCACCCAGATCAACACAGAGAAGTAGCTTCTGATCGTCATTTCTCTGTTCCTTTGAAAACAGCCACAATATGTGAGATCATGATTAAAGGAAATGGGTGTTCACTGTGGTTTTGACACTAGAAATGATACTGCAAATCATTTTGATGACAAATTCCTCCTCCTCCCTCTGTGGGCACGCTGATGATATCCTTTTTATCATTGTTTTCTTTCTGTTTCAGCACACCTCAATAATGTTTTGAGCATGTGTTGCATTTAGCTTTCGTGTGGGACCTCAGAGTTTTCTTTTTTTTATTGACTGTAAAATTGCAATGGGGACAAGTCAAGCACAGATGCAGCTGTACAAATTCTTCATTAGAGACCAAAATGATTTATGTGAAAACCTCTAAATGCTCTAAGTACTCGCTACCACAGCTTCTGTTAAAAAATGATTGAAGTGGGACGTTAAAGCAAAAAATCAAAAACAAATCAAAACCAACCCTTGTCCTCCACAAAGAAATGTCTAACTTGAGCTGTATGTCAGGCTGAGTGACTAAAGCAAAAACAAAACTGTTATCCAGTCTAGCAGCAGAGGAAAAGGTGTACCAGTGAATGAGGCTACAGCTTTTCCTTGCGTTACTCTGCTCTCTGTGGCTGAGCCTGGTGCTTCCTCTAAGTGCTCATACGCATTCATCAAGTTGCTTTGTGTTTTTCTTACTGGACTGTGTTTACAGGATCAGAAAAGGAGTGGGAGAGAAAATCAGCAAAATGTTAATATTTATCTATAAAGGCAGCAGGCGTTTGTGCTGGAATCCTGCTCAGACACCACAGAGGCACAAAGGACACAGATGGAAAGAGCTCCGTCACATCAACCGTCGGCTTTGAGACCGTTGAACAAGACTGGGATATTCAGTTCCTCTGATTCATAAAGGGTTTGGGGGTGGGGGGGATTTTGCAACCATGCAGAGAATGAAAAATAGTTCCGCTATTTTTGCCATATACAGAAGGCACCATTACATCACACATCACTGTTATTTACACAATAGTGTGTGTTTCATGGGAAAAAAGGTTTTTGAATCAGGCCGTAGCTCATGAGTTATTACGTCTGCCAGTCAGAAAGCACTTGTGCCCTTTGTGTTCACTTCAATGGGCCAGAGGAGTGTAAGGAAAGTATGTTCTTAGTGTGTGTTCCTGTTTATATCACAGTCCTGGTCTCACTTGCAAGCCAGGTTCAAGCCAGAGGAGCCAGGATCACTATTTCTCACAAGGCTGGAATTCATATCCTCACCAGGCAGAGTGGTTCACACCACGTCTGCATGTACTGCTGATGAACTCCTCCCACTTCACGGACCTGAAGCAAATCCACACGCCTGGTCATGACTTCATTCCAGCGAAGAGGACAGGATGTATAACAATGGATGACATTAGACCTCTTCCAGTAATGACACTGTAAATCAAAGTGAATCCTCCCTCAGGTGTTCACTTTCATTTTCATCAACCATTGATATGACTTTCTATACTGATCTTGGGTTTTGAGTCAGCCCAGATCAAAAATCCCCCCAGCAGCTTTTCACTGTAATTTTGCACTCTGAGTCAGGTGTCTAACCTTTACTTATGGAACATACATGCAGTGACAGAAGAATGGGCCTTTGAGTAAATCTCATGCAACTCAAATTCAGGGATTATTGAAAAAACACAATAGAACACTTATGATAATGTGATCTGTTACATTCCCAAAATGACAACGGGCCTATAATAGGAAGTGTCGATTATTTTCCCCTTTTTACACTCTTTACACAGTGAAAACAAATGACGCAACACAACTGAGAGTATTTTCCGTGTCAGTCCCTTGTTCGCCATAATCCTACTTCTTCTTCTTCTAGCCTTCCACTGCACTGACATTTTAGAACCACAGGGAACTGGTCACTGGTATTTTATGAAATCATACTGTAATCAAGAGTTGCCAGACTTGAATTAAAATACTCTGGTAGCTGAGTGGAACTGTGTGTTTGTTGGTAGATCTCAGTAATCTTTAATGCTCTGGTGTGAAGTTAACACAGTGCCTCCAGCGCTGGATGTAAGTGTGTGAGGTTTGGTCAGGAGCTGGAGTAAATACTGCTGTCCATTTTTCCCTGAGTCGGTCAGTGGCTATTATCAAGCTGTAAGCATTATACATATAAGCACCAAACATTGTACATAAACCTACAGAAACCTGCTGATGGTAACATCTGTGCAATAATCTGGCTGTCTTACTCATCTGTGTAATGAACTAAGAGAAATAACTTGTATTCATCTTTATTCTTTTCATTGTATTTTTGTTTCTATTGTTTTCTCTGTATGAGAGAAACTGGAACATCAAATTTCCCCCGTGGGTTTATGAAATATTCTAATTCTGATTTCCAGCTTCCCAGATGGGGAATTTTCTGCTGTTCTTTGTTTTACATTCTGCATTGTGAATAAATGACATTTTTGAATGATACTCTCATCAAACTAATCTGATTACATCAACTTGAACTTCCTGTTGCATATATTATGTTGCAAGTTTACACACACACACTCACACACACACACACACACACACACAGTTGGCAGTCTATTAGTAAAACGTAGGCGTCTGTGCCTCTTAGATTCACCTTCTATGTTAATTCACTGATAATAATGATCCAGTACTACAGTGTATAATAAGTTATTATACTTTAATTTGTGACACTTACATTTAGCATATATTTAGCTGATAACACAGTTTCTTTATTTTTATTTAAAAACAATTACAGGACAACAAATACAGGATTTTTTTTACTTGTAAGGTGTAAAGGTATGAAAGTCTCTCCCAACATTTCTTTCTATTGCAGTCATTAAATCCACATCTCACAGTAAACTTGTTACTCAAGGTCAGTGAGCAGAGCTCTGACAGTTAAATGAAATACAGGAGAGGCTGAGTCTCAGTTACATAAACCATGAAAAATACTAAAAGCCACCTGTAACTGTATCCAACACTTCATCTGTAACAGTGCAAATGTAGTGCAACATATCACACATATAAGGAGTCCCTGGCAATGCTTAAGCACAATAAATGGACTAAACTTTTCCTGCACAGCAGAGAGGCGTCCACAGGACGTCCGCTTTAAAGCACAGTAATACAGAAGGGGCCAAACATGCAGGCACCTTGGCACAATACTGACAACTTTACGCAGTGAGCCGACGGCTCCGGACATCATATCTCCACCAGCATCAGTCATTAGCGTGATTGCTCCAGGAAATGTGGAAGTCCTGCTGGAGGCTGATATGCGGGGACTGGAAGTTGATCTCGGGTGAACCGATTGTGCGTCTTATCCCTTCATCAGGTCGGAGGCAGCGCGGGTCTCCGACGAGTCCGCCTCCGCCTCCGCCGGCCTGCGGTACAGAGCTGCGCCCGTCAGCCCGGCCAGGGACACCCGGGCCCGCTTCCCCAGCTGCTGCAGCTTCATGAGAAACTCGTCGTTGCCCACGATGTAAATGAGCGGGTTGATGGCGCTGTTCAGACACGCCAGGCAGCGGCCCACCTGGTGCGCGACGTAGATGTCTCGGAAGCTGGCGTGGCAGACCCCCTTCTGTTTCAGGATCCTGGTCTTCAGGTTGACGTTTCGGAACACGTGGTAGGGCACAAAGCAGATGGAGAAGAGGATGACCAGGATGACGACCAGCCTGAGGCAGCGCAGCTTGAGCAGCGGGTTGACGGTTCGTTTCCTGGCCAGGACCAGGACCACGTGTCCGTAACACGCCAGGATGATGAGCAGCGGCACCGCGAAGCCCGTCACGGTCCAGCCGATGCTGTAGGGCAGGTAGCTCTCGATCAGGTCGTTGGAGGTGGTGTCGAAGCACGAGTGCGGCTTGTCCTCCGAGTTTTTGCTGAAGAGCATGTCGGGGAAGATCTGCGCGACGACGAGCAGCCACACCAGCGCGCTGATGGCGAGCGAGTGGCGGCTGCTGATCTTCCCCATCACCCTCATGGGGTGCACGATGCCCAGGTACCTGTAGATGCTGATGCAGGTGAGGAAGCCGATGCTGCCGTAGAGGTTGAGGTTGAAGCAGAAGCGCGTCACCTTGCAGAAAGGCTGGCCGAACCGCCAGTGGCTGTCGCGCACGTAGTAGTCCACGAGGAAGGGCAGCGTGAACAGGTAGAGCAGGTCGGCCACCCCCAGGTTCAGCATGAAGATGTTGATGTTCCCGATGTTGTTCCAGCTGGCGCACACACTCCTCAAGCCCCACAGGTTGGACAGCGTGCCGACCACGAACACCGTGACGAAGACGGGCGGCAGGAAGCTGTGCGTAAAGTTCAGGTTGATGCTCTCACAGGCGTCCAGCGTGGCGTTTCCAGACATCTCTGCTGTCTCTGCTGTCATCTACTCCTTTTCATCCACACTCACCCTCTCTCCGTTAGATGCGAGCAGACAGCAGCCGGCTGGCTCAAATCAAACATCTCTGTGCGCCGCGCAAAACATCTCTGAAGTGAATATGAAAGCAAGGAACAGCCCGCCCACTGCGCAGCGTGGAGACACCGAGCCAGAGATCCACACAACACACACAGAAAAGAAAGTCAACACGGGCTTCTCGAAAGAGCAAATCAAAAGGTAGGGATTACGTAATAACTTTTTTTTTACAACATGGTGCGCTGTAGTAAAAACTTAAATCAAATGCAGATATCCAAATGACATTCTCATATGCTCACTCATATACTCATAAGGTCAGTTTTATTGAACATTTACCAGTTTAGCTATTTGTTTTTTAAGCAAATTAAATCATCTCTTGAAAATAGATTTGTAAATGAATGCTGGATAGCTCATACCCAGATCTGAAAAAGTGCACAGAATATGTGAATATACACATTTTAAAAATATCTAAGTGGGCCCAGGTTTAGTACTGTCTGACATCGGTGTGCAGGTATCTGTACATTCTGTCCAACCTTTGGCGATGTTGATCTGCAGATCATTACTGTGGCTCTTCCACCATCCCACCATTGGCAGCAGAGCACAGCGGCACACAGCAGTAAACAGAAGTGTGTGTTTGAGGAGCCGACGAGGGCTCCGAAGCACAAAGTTAACAAACTTAATGTGCATCTAAACTCTTCTAAGCTGGTATCTAAGGCGTAGCAAGGTTATACTTTCTGTAATATAGGCCAAAAAAGGACCATCATATTTAGAATTTATTTAGCCAGTCATACACAGAACCTTTTTCTCTGGTGGATGTTTGTCTGGTGGTTCGTTCAACAAGCAAAGCTCCAGCATGTGTGTACATGCTTGCAGATAAGGAGGCAAGCTCATGCAGTTTGGACGTCCAGATGTGGGGCTCAGTTTGTGTTGTGTTGTAGGCTCCTGCCTGACTGTTTGTCAGTATCTTTGTCAACCAATGAGAACATTTGTATGTCTGCTGCATTTTGCAAATATAGTTTGACATTAAATTAAAACGAAGTCTCTGTTGATGTCAAGAAGAGAAAGAAACAACATTGCCGTACAGACAGGGTTGCTTGCAGGGAATCAGAACTAACAATCTAAACATTTCCACTCTGTAATTATGTGCAATTTACAAAGCAAATCTGAATGCTGTATCACATAATAGAACATATAGTAGAGAATTTGTAGGAGCATAGAAATGAAATAGTACAGAGTAAAATATGAATGAGGTTTTTTCTCGTTTTTAGATTTGGATACAGATTACTGCATCAGTCTTAGTACATGCTTTCAAATCTGAGTGGACGCTTACAAAACTGTATTTGTATATCTGGATTCATCACTCTCATCAGTTATTGCCAAATCTTAAGTTTCACATCCTGATTGTAATAGTCCATAATTTTGAAACGCTGGCTCAACTTATTGAGTTCATGCTCCTTTTTTCTAGCTTCCGCACAGACGGGACCTGCCCATCTCTCTCGGAGCCGGATGCACCTCACAGCCACGGCAGGGTGCTCTGACGACAGTTAGAGATGCTGCAGGAGCAGGACTCGATCATCATCACCTGCTGCTGGGTCAGCCTGCCTTGGGGGCAGCGGAAAACCATGCGCACTGTCCTGGTGTGGGAGGGGCTGCAGCAGCGTCCCTCCGGACAGGTGGAGGCACAGAACCTGGGGCGGTAGGCTCTGGTGCTCCAGCAGCCCTGGTGTTCAAGCTGAAAGGACACAGGTGAACTGTAGCTGCTCTCGCACACCCCCAGACCCTGAAACACACACATACAGATACACACAACTTTAGTGATTAAAATGAGTCTACACTGGATGGTTTGGTTGGCTGTTTTTATTCCATCTATCTATCGTGATGGCTGCTCGCTGTCTTAGCTAGCTGGTGAAATCATAATAACCCTGTCAGCATTTTTACTCCACATATGTTGCTAAGGATAAACTATGAAGAGTCAAGTCTGTCTTTTGGGCCATTGACATGATTTTACTGTACTTACTACTTACTGTATTTACTTGAAGCCATTTCAGTGAACCAGCATGAAATTGAGCTGTAAAGAACAGTCATCAAGAAAACTATTCATTGCTCTGTAAATACTGTTCCTTGGAAGCGTTAATGTTGGTGGACTGACAGGGCATGACTGAGACACGTCTCCATTCATACTACAACTACAACTGCATCTGCATCGTTCTGTGCAGCCATACCACCAACCATGTGTTTACTCGCCAAGCAGGACAGACTAGCTAGACCAAGGTAGATGATTTTAATCCTGCGGGGAAATTTCTAGTTCAATGTGGGTAGCAGCTGATCTTCAGAATCTGAATCAGAATCAAAATACTTTATTTATTCCCCGGGGGGAATTGTAAAACTTTCTGTAAAATTTTTCTGTTTGTTATTTTTCAAGATAAAAACACTTGTAGCGCACAGTGGCATCTCAGAAATGCAGCACACAGTAGAAGTGTGACTGGAGCTGATAAATGTGTGCACTGACCGGTTGCAGCCTTCGGAGCCCCGGCAGCAGAGTGTGGCACGGCCTGACCTGGCACAGTCTGGTCTCAGTCTGCAGGCGACAAGCCCAGTTCCTGTTTGTGGTGCGGGTGGAGACACCTGGGCCGCAGCTGTGGGAGCAAGGGCTCCAGTCTGAGGCCCACTCGATGCAGTTGGAGATGGAGCCAAACAGCGGGCCGGACAGCCCACCCCCGAAGTCCTGACGCGCCTGCTCTGCTGGAAAGAAACACAGAAGAGGAAAATATTTGCTGCTCAAAGCTGCTAAAGTGAGGACAATTCGCTAAAAATAGTCGTCACAGATGTTTCACGCAGATGTTTGATCTTCTTGACGCCTCTGGTATAGAAAACTGTTTATTTCATCACCACCTAAAAGCCACCTGGACCATTCTAGTCATTGATGTGTCCAGGTGTCCAAACCCCTGACCTGAATTGAAGAGCAGCTTTTAATACCTCACAGAAAATAACAGAAACGCCTCAGTGGTTGGTTCAATTCCTGGCAGAGACAAGAGGAAAAGTTTGCACTCTTCAAACTAACTGTTTTTGATGTCTTCACATGAGTCTCAATAGTCTGATATGCTCTGGCAGTTATTCTGATAAACCAACCTCAGACTAATATGTTGAGATGTGTTTCCCACCTCACTTGCTTGTGAAGATCATCAGCCTCTTTACCTGTTGACGGATTTGAGGACATGCTGTTGTCCAGGCTGTCACACACCCACTCTTTGCAGCAGCGCCCTGGCAGCCGCACCAGCTGGGGGTTGGGGCAGTTATCAGCAGGCCTCTGCAGATCATCAGTGCAGAGGGGCACACAGGTCACCCCTCCCCCCAGGCAGTGGCAGAGCTGGGCACAGGAGGGCTGAAATACCTGCCCCTCCTCCAGCCTCCTGCCATTCATCTCACAGCCCAGCTCGTTCCGACCTGATGGCAGCGGAGGGAGGAAGAGGAGGTAATGTTATTTAAGCGAAGGTAGTCGACCCACTCTGGGCCAAGTCTGTGAGAGAGTGGGAAACATGCACAGACAAGATCATTAGCAAGGACTTTCCAGGTAAATGATGCAGTATAGTGAAGAATGCAGCCACTAAAAACAAAACACAAAGCGGTCATCGTGTCTGTCTCTGATTATAAATGCATGTGTATGTATGTGTGCACATGTTGCATAAAGACCAGAATGGATACATATATTGTTTTTATTTGGCTGAGTGACAGTATCATGATTAGTAAATGGCAGCAGTTGCAGTAACAAAAATAGTAATCGTAGTGGTGTAGTAGTAGCTACAACAGCAGTAGAAGTATGCTCACAAATAGTAGTAGTTATCATAGCAGTCGCAGTACTGACAGCAGTTGGATCCCCGCACATGGCAAAACAAATTTTCCCACTGACTGGGTCCTTATTGGATCATGTCCAGTCTATTGTAAGAAGTCTTCCTGTCTAATTTAATAATAATTTAAGTTTTGAGCAGCCCACCACAAAAAGCTACATCTCTTATCTGTTGTATCTTTGTCCTCTTAGTACTCTACATGTGGCTTTGTTCTCTGAGATACGTGGACAGAGGCCTTTTGTCTGTTTCACAGTCTAAAACTAAAGGGGACTGAAGATTCTGTTCAGATGTTTATTTCGAAATCATTATGTTGGTGTCATGTTAGGTAAATTCAGAGAATGGTTTCTAAATTGCAATTGCAAATTGTTTCTAAGTTGCAACTTTGTAACTTGATTGGATGGATTAGCTGGAAAGGAGAGTGTTTATCTGATTAACAGATGATAGGTTAGTTAATGGCCTGCAGGGATTTTGGAAGATGTCCAAGTTGTGTTTCACACAATTGAATTCGGGACTCTGTGAACTAGATGTAATACTAATGCATGAGAAAACAGGTGTTAGTTAACAGACAGTAGTAATTAGCTTAGTAGTGGTGTAACAGCTGTGTGCAGCAGTGCTAGCAGTAGCAGTTTTCTCAGTATTGATAGTATTAAAAGCAGTACTGCAGGTATTTGCAGCTCTAATCCCAACAAATCTGTCTCAGCATGAGTGTATTCTGTTCGCACCGACACACTGGCCCGGCCCTCCAGGGAAGCTGGCGCTGTAGTCACACTGCAGCCCTCGGTTGGTGTCACAGGGCAGCCGGTCGGTGCAGGCCTCGCCCTCCAGCCGAGCACATACCTGGCAGCACCCGCAGCTGTCCAACGTCAGAGGAATGCCAAGAGCGCAGCGTGGCACGGTGGGTGGGCACTGACACGGTCCAGTACACAGCTGACACCACACCTAAAGTGAGAGTGTACTCATTCATTAGCTTGTTGTGCTTTCTGTTTATGTAGCAAATATCAGGCTGCACTGATATTAAAACAAGAGTTAGTGCTGGAAAGGATTTGGCACTGAGACATGTTGAGTTAATCCACACAAGTTGCTGTGAGCAGTTTTCACTGCAACATTTCCTTGCTGAAGAAATATTTGCAATAACAACTGTTCACAGAGAGGTGTGACTGTCATTTACAGGTTGTTGTTTCTGAAAAAGATATGACACCTTTTCAAATATGAGTTTTCAACACATGTCAGCTTCCTGTCAACAAATACCGCGTGGGGGTGGAAACAGAAGTTTCACAGACCTGTGTGATAAAATCTCAGATTGTATCATTTAAATAATCTCATGTATTAATAGGCTGGATAGAAAATGTTGTTCCTTTGAGACTTGGGTGAACTCTCAACCCCTCATCATTTAATTGCTGCAAAAGTAAGAAACAACTTAAGTGTTAAACCTCTCGGGTCTATTGCATGTTGCATCTCAGTGTCTCTACTGTACATTGAGGTCAGACTTCAGCAAAAACACCTGTAGATGTTTTTTTCACTGTTTCTTGAACCTGGCTGACTGCTGTTCGTAAGGCGAGGAGATATGGGTTTTCACCACAAGTCTGTTTACTCCAAGAAAAGCAAACACATGATTAGGCCACAGCGCATTTTGTTACCACAACTACAAAGATGAAAGCGCCACTGAAATTAGAAATGCATACCTCAGGTGCACAACTGTTCTCTGCATGCTACACTGAAGATCTCTGTAAAGCTCAATGTGACTCATCTGTACTTTTGTGCAGCTCTGCACACAGATAAATACACATGATAGTGGCATAGTTGCACTGCTATAAAAGAGTTTACTCATACTGGTCGGTGCTCTTTGACTAACTGTTGAGGTACTTTTTGTGGCTGGAGTCTGTTCTCAGTTTCATACATGATATTTGAGTTGTTTTTTGTTTTTTTTACTATGCTGTGGTAGCTCAAGGCTGAATTCTACCTCCAGTTTCAAAGGCTACATGTTTCTACATGAGTGATAGCTTCATGTAAAAGCCCATTTCTAAAATGTCAGATCTTCCTTAACCACCAGAGATGTTCTGATCTGAAAAGTGTGAAAGCACATAAGTGGAGCTGTTTTCTCCTTGTTGATTAGATGAGCTTCTGACAATCTTTTCCAGAGTGGAAGTTACTCATTAACCGTTATAATGAAAGGATTCATCACAACACTATTCTGACATCACTGCAGTATCAGTGGGCATATTTATATTCCTCTGTAGAGGACAAATGAAACCTTTTTAATCTGATTATTAAATCACAGAGTGAAATTCCAAGACTATTATCAGATATTAGATGTCAAACATTTGACTCATCCCCAGGGGGATTACCAGAAAGTGCTATACATTAGTAATAAAAAATGTTAATGAAAAACTTTCCCGTAAAACATAATTAAAACCAGGAGCGGAACATGAATGACATCATCATTGTATACTACTACAACAATTAGAAATATTGTCCCATTAAATTCCAATAAATTGTATGCCCAGTAGCAGAAAAACAGAAAGGAAATGCTTCATGTATGAAAGAGATTCTTTCCTCTAAAATTTTCTAGCAGCTAACTTTGTTGTATTTTGTGGTTCCAAAACAAATAACGCAACAAAAAAAATCCATTCTCTCTGATCTATACTCAGTCTTAATTTTTCTAAATGAAACACAGTTTTAGTTGAGTATATATGTTGCTAGCCACTGTCCTTTATTACCATACAGAAATCAGTTTTTAAATTTTGACATTTAAACACATTTTCCACCAAAGCTCACATGGTTCCCATCACATCTTCTCCACTGAAGCCAAGTCTGACCCACATTTCAGCACAGCCCTGAATAATCTATCTGTTTCAGGTCTTTATTTATTTCAACAAATATCTGAACACCATTCACATGATCAGGCACAGGACACACAGGATTGAAAAGAGAGTTTTTTTTATCCCTTGATGGCTATAACTTTTACCAATGTTACTCCAAAGCTCTATGTGGTGATTCAGCAAGAACAAAAAATAATACTAAATTACATATTATATTAATACAACAACAACAACATGATCAGTATGCTAATCTTTATAGAAAAGCTGGTATTTATAAGAATCTGCAACATTTTCTAATGGTGTGATGACTAATGGTAGTGCTTTGCTTTTCTTATAATCTCTTATAATCATAATCTATATTTCTATGAAAATCCACAGTGATGTCTCCAACCCAGCCATCATCATGTTGTACAAAACACACAGCTCGCTCACTGCTGTTCAACACTGACATCCTACTATCACATCACTGATAAAACTGAAGACACTGATGCCAGATTACTACTTTTGTGGTTGACAATCTAAGCTATTGTTTAACAAAGAGGATATAAATGTGTATTTCATTTAGACTGGTCTCACCTGGGTGATGATACACAGCAGCAAAGAGCAAACCAGCTGAGTGTCTTGTCTGTCCATTTTCATCTCTTCTTGTCCTCCTTCTTTTGTCCGGTGACCCTCCCCTCTGTTTCTTGTCCTCCTCTGGAGAAGAGCATAGATGTATGTAAACTGCCTTCCTCCATTCTTTTATACAGTTGTGGTTCTGATGTCACAGGCGGCAGACTGCAAAGTAAATAGTTATTGGAGGAGAATGAAAACTCCCAGGCCTTTCGCCGCATTCCTGCAGCAAACACTTTCCACCCTCTGCTCTGGACTTCACTTGTTCATTTCTTTCTCCTTCTCCAGGTTAGACACTATACATCATCCATCACTCCAATAAGACAACTGCTGTGAACTAATACTGCAATTAAAGCTGCACCAATCAAGCTCTGCACACTAGGGGGCAGAACAACATCAAATGGAGAAGACAGATACACATCAGCCTCTTAGCACTGACTAACAAATTTATTATGGCTAACATCACAAACATCTGCATATCCAGCAGACACAGAGCAGCATCTGCATCTGGATCTGTGTCTGTGGCCATTTCAAGTCTGGTATTTACTGTCTGTGCAGTCTACGTTGTTGTTGAGAATCTCTGCATTAGGTGATAGATGCTCTGTGAAGTTACTCTTTTCTAACCTGCTGTATCCTGCACTCAGGGTCACGGGGGTGCTGGAGCCTATCCCAGCTGTCTTAGGGCGAAGGCAGGGTT
>JBAJHX010000096.1:25102641-25118990 GCA_037176925.1 Amniataba percoides
ATATATATACACGTATTTCATAGAGTTCTGTGCGTAGGAACTCTGCTTGTAGAAGTCACGTCTCTTAAAATGGATGGTAGAGATCAGCGGCGAGGCTCAACACAAATCTTGTCCGCAGTTGTCACTGCATTGTGACTATTGTAGTGCCTCAGCAGGTGTCTCCAAGCGCCACTGCAGCTGAGCAGCTCTTGATTCCCTTAAAAAGGACAGAAAGATTTGCGTTATCAACCTGTGTGCAACTGTGAATGTTTAAGTGCCAATGGTTTAGAGAAGGAGCTTCTCCCAGTCAGATACTCTGCTCTGATTGGTTGTTTTGATTCAAGTGTGGTGCATTCTTGTCCAATGACCTTAGAGTCAGCAGGTGGATCCAGAAGGGTATTATAAATTATTTTTAAATAAGCTACCGCCTATCAAAGTGTGGGCAGAAAGCAGAGATGATCTGCAGTATCTTACCAATGATGCACAGTCCCTCCTTGGCTCTAGTGATGGCCACATTGATCTGGTTGGGATTGCCCACAAAGCCCAGATGTTTGGACAACCAAGCTCCATCTGGTTCTTTCTCAATCTCCTCACTTGGCAGAGAGCACACTGTGGATATGATGACGTAACGCCATTCGCTTCCTAGAAGACAAAATATTGAATGTCACACAATGAGCCATTTCTAGACAAGAGTGGAGGTTTTAACATACGCTGAAATGCCAGATTGGGATTGTAACATAAATGCCCTGAAAAACTAGAGCAAAAAGTAGAAAGTGGAAATAACTCAGCCATTACATTTTGAAGGGAACTATTCCCTTTTTTGTATTTACTGTGTAACAGAAAGTTATTTTTCATTAAAAATGTGAAAATATCTCATGAAAAACCACGACACTGCTCATTTAAACCACCCAGCAGGACAATAAGTAGTTAAACCCAGGACCACTAGGACAAGCTACAACATTAAAATACTGGTTACATATTAATGCATTTAATACTCTGTTTATTATTTTTGTTGCATATTTTTCCATTGCTGTGTCACTACTTTGATTTCAGAAAAGGATTTTGTTGTGAAATAGCAGAAAGGTGCACTCTCACCTTGGCTTTTAGTGATGGTCGTAACAGTGATTTCTTTCATTTTCTTCTTCATCAGCTCCTCTCTGATTTCTGATACTTGTGCATTATAAGGTGACAGAATCACAATATCCTGCTGTTTGATTTTGGCAGTTTTCACAAGCTCTTCAGCAATGCTAATCTGCAGAAGGACCGTGAAGAAACAGATGGTTAGGAGCAATGATAAATCACATATCAGGTTCACTATCAGCTGTATTTTATTATCACCATTTACAACCAACAAGAACTTTGGAGCTTCTACAGTTACAGCTTCTGGGAAAGTGTGTATTTTTGACAGGTGTATTGGGCCGTTATTGTAGTGTTTGTGATTTATACACCTTTTCATTTAATATGTATACATGAATACTAAGACGTCCTACATTTATGTCAACTCTACCAGATGATCCAGAACAAATGCTCTGTTCTGCTTTAATAGTTGCTACTTTCAATGTTAAAATGTTGTATTTGAGAAAAGGTGTAGGCTACAATAAATACTTTAATCCAAATGCAGTGTTTTTCTATGGGCAACTGACAGACGACGAGTTTAACTCTTAGTGTTTGATCTTTTAAATGATTTCTAGGTTCAGCTGAAAAGTAGATTTATGACTGTATGAAATCAGCTCCTGTGAGGCATTGCTCCTGTTTACTGATGCATGAGTCAGCATGACAGGAGGATGTAACAGGAAATCAGTGAATAAGACCAAAAATAATTCGCTCAATTTCAACTCTATAGCAACCTTCACCCCTATATTTTAATATCACTGTTTACAACACACAAGGAAGTGCAAGGCTGCCTGATACATTACCACTTTTTCTCTCTCTTCATGGTTTGCCTTAGAGTTCTCATTGCCCTTGGCTGTGTTGACAATCAGACAGGTGGTCTTTCCTCTGATGTCTCCAAAAACGATTGGCATTGTCTTCTCGCCAACACGGAGGACGCTGCTCGGCTGTTTCACCCCAGTTTTTAACTTTCCCTCATAATATTCTTCTGACGGGAACTTGCATATTTCCTCATGCTAAGGAACACATAATTAATTAATTGTTGTTAATTACAATTTAAAATACTAAACAGACACATATTTTTTAATACAACACTGCTGACTACATATGTACATAAATGAGAGAGAGACAGAGAATGTATATTTTATGGTCTCACCATTCGGTACTGGGTGTCCAGCATCACTGCCTTATTCTGGTGCATTGTATAATAGCGCTCAAACAGAGACTTGGCCATTCCCAGCTTCTTCGCATGCGTATTCTTCACAATGGGTTGTAACTGTTTGTGGTCACCAATCAAAACAACCTGAAAGTGATATTGTAAGACGTCAGACTAAATAACTCCTGTCATTTGAACAGGTTACTTTAAGGTTGATTTGTTTTTCAGTTAACTTTAATCTTTAGGAGATAATTCCCTGTTTACAGGTGTTGATCCTACTTATATTTCTTTTATATAATTAGAATATCTGATGGGATGCTAGAAAACAGTACGTGTTAATAATAAATATACTTTATATAACAAAATAGTAGTATATAATAATACATGGTTACTCCCTGTGGATAATAGGGATATTGTCTGAGTGGTTGTTAAGTGAAAGTCACACCTTTTCAGGTTTGTTGCAGGCCAGTGGAATCAGGGCCTGGGGTTCAGTGGCCATTGCACATTCATCAATGAGGATCTGACGTGCGCTGACTGTCTTTTTCAAACTCGGAGCAGAAGACTGTGAGCATGTGCACAGTATGATGTCATGCCGTGCAAGCTCATCAGCCCGAGCGTCTCCGAGGAGATTTGTGTATCTAAGAGGAAGAACAATCCATATGGTTAGGGCTATGAATAAAGTTTTTCAAATTCCTTGTCTTACTTTTGTTTACCTACTGCTTCCTAATCTTCCTTCCTTTTTTTCTAACAGGACTTTGGTATGCAAACACAATACACACATATGAAGAAAACTACAACAATGCTAGCAAACACAAGATACTATAGTTGGGCATTACACTGAAGCGATGTGATAAATCCCTCTAATGTCCTTTTAATCATTATTCTGTGACAGAAAAAAAATTGTATAAATCCATGCAACCAATGTCTCTGTCTTGTGGCACCCCATATAAGTGCTATTATACATAATGTTAGTGAAAACTCCTGACTCATGTGTCTTAAATTTCATATAATCTCAAAGTATTTGTGAGTTACAGTGGTCCCTCGTATATCGCGGGGGTTCCAAAAATAGCCCGCAATTTTAGGATAGGATTTTTACAGGTATTATACATTTTAAGGCTGTAAAACCCCTCACCACACACTTTATACACTTTACTTACACAGGCATTAATATTTTTTCGCATTTCGCCCTCTTGTTTAAACACTGTCAAAGTTCAAACCTTCGTAGATTTATAAGATGTAAATATGGCAAGCTGAACGCATTCTGTACTGTACAGGAGACACGGCACGGAGGAGATTGATTGACAGTGATCTACCGTCCCTTAGACAATCAGCATGCAGAACACAATGCGAAATTCATATGCTGAAAAAATATGCAAAATTGCACTAAAATAATATGCGAAACAGCGAGGCCGCGAAAGGTGAACCTCGATATAGCGAGGGAACACTGTATTCCAATTTTTTATTGGCTCAACGATTTCTGACAGGTCAGCAGAGCTGAGAGATTAAAAGGATGAAAGTACTTTGAAGAACTCTAGGTCAAACCATTTCAAACCATAATTATGAAAGCATAAACTTGATCATTACAGGACCACCTTAAAGTGAACGAGTGCCATTTTATGTAGCAAGTAAGCAAACTAGTGCTGCTGCTTCAACCCCTGATAATAAATTTAAATTTCCCTGAGGGAGCCATCCCAAAGGGATCAATAAAGTGAAGTCTAAGTCTGATAATGAGAACAAAAACAAAAAGGCTTCATCACATTAATGATGTGTAGCCCTAGCCCTGTTTGGGACTGTTTGAGCCAAGGAACAGGAGATAGTCTTAGACTGGAAAGTCGTAGTAGAAACTAGCTTAGACAGGCCCATGAAAACTCCAGGTGTCTGTGAGCTGCTCTGTAAAAGAGGTTGTTAACCAAACATATTGTTATAAATTCCCTCAGAGCATATGCAAATGTATTTTAATAATATGTTACTATGTTAAATAAAATCTCGATTTAAGTATCTAATATTTTAGTCAGGCATCTTTTAGTTGATCTGTTTTATATTGGGCCAGGCTGTTTACTAATACAGCTATTTTTTTATGTTTTGGGGGCACATAGGCCAGTGATGTTATGTGTGGCCCACTTACCTGACTGAGTTTCATATAAAGAAACAGAAACGTCATTGATCCCTATTACTCTTTAACCAGAGTATGCTCACAGGTGTCTTTCCAGCACAATAGTTTCTCCAAAAATACTAATTACTTATTAGCATTTTGTACTGTATTATGTCCCCCCGTTGACTGTATTTGAACAGTTTCATTATTAGTATCCTATGATATCTTTGTTCCTTACTCTGTCATTGCAGAATAATGACTAAAAGACACATTAAAAGAACTCTTAAACTGCAGTTGCACTGTTTTTCTTTCCCAGTGGGAAAAATCAAGGTATTAAAAGTTGTACTAATATAAATCAGGTATTTTTCACTTGAGAAAGTGGAATTCCTAAACCACAACATGTCAGAGATGATCTTTGAATTATTACTATTATTACAATTAGGTTAGCAAGACAGGAATATAGGATTAAATGTATTTTTAAAATTGATATCCAGTGTCAACGGTGATCTTGCAAAATTTTGTGAGTGGTAAAAATGTGTATTTTGGAATCCCTACTTTTTACCAACTAAAACTAATAATTTTCATGTATTTTTTTAACTTGTTAAACCAATAGTGCATCTGCAACTTACTCTTTCACCTCCTCAGCAGTGAGCTCTTTGTTTTCCTTAAGAGCAAGTTGAATGCGTTGGTCAAAATCTTTTATTTTACTTGAAAAGCGGTTTTGCTCCTGTCTCATGAGGTGATGTAAAGTGATGCTCCTAAAACAATACAAGATACATGACAGTATTAGCAAATCATGAAAGAATTTTGAACATTGAGTGCCATGAGCTGGTGTGATCACAACCTGAGTTCTGGTTTGGCGCGTTCTTGCCGTGTCCTCTTGGAAAACCGAAGGGTGTAGCCTGGATAAGGGTAATCAAGCGTCTCTACTTGTTTGCTATAGACCCTGAGGGGCCTTAAGTGTTCCCCAAACTTCAACAGGTACTCTGTCACATCCAACAAAAGATAGATTATAGATACAAAAGTCCAGCTGCAGTTGAAATTTCAGCGAACACATAAAATAACTTGCCTGCAACAACATCAACAGACTTGTTAGATGGGCCGCAGTAGAGAATAACTTGTTTCTTGTTCTCATCCTTTGGGTCATGAAATTTCTTTGGGTTCTTTGAGTTTAGCTGAGAGAAACGGTACACTATATGTGCACCAACTACTGTCTTTCCAGTTCCTAAAAGAAAAATGGGAAAAACTACTTTAGCCTTTTCTTCAAAATATGAAGCATCAGGCTGAATACAAGCTCCAGCTCTTACCAGGTGGTCCCTGTATAATTGTGAAGCTGTTATTTAGAGCCTTTTCCACAGCATCATGCTGACTCTGGTTGAACTCTGGCAGTACATTTGAGAGTGTGTTCCTCGGTGGGTGCCATATTGCGTTTACTGCAAAGACAAAATGACAAGTAATTTTTGTTAAGCACACACACAAAAAAAAAACTCCAAGTGAATCAAATTTAAGACACTGCCTCAAAGGATAATCTGTCTCATGTTTAATGTTTATTATATTTTGTTTTTTGAATGTGACTCACAAATACAAATATTTCAAATCTACACAGTGATTTACTGCTGACTATTGGACATACCTTCTTTTGGAATGCGGTGTCCCAGTGCTATATTCTTGACAAGGTCACAGGCTGATGTAATGCTCATCACAGCATACTCTTTCCGGCTATAAAAAAACAAACAAAAAACACTGTATATAACAGTTTGATCCAAAGCTGAAAAGGAAATTGTCTATCAACATATATCATAAAACTGTAAGTTATATTACATTGTTAACAAGCAGTCCACTTGAACTTACATATCAGGCAGGAGCTTTGGGATTATTTCAACTGTGTAACAAGTGTTTTTCTGGAAGACACAGTCAGGAATGGTCTCCATTGGAAGATGGTTGACATAGAACTCCACTTTACTTCCTTCATTTAAAGGTATTTTTTGTTCCTCTACTTTTCTTGTGACACCGTGGGCCACCCATGTGAACTCTTTTGGGTCCACTGATGCAGAATGTTCCTGTTCTGACGTCAACTTCAGATCTCTTTTCCGTATGCACAGTAAGCACTTAAAAAGGTTACAATTCAGTCCAATGGCCCATTCACTGATCCATGCCAAAGGTAAGAAGAAGCTTCCTGTTAGCGTGTCTTTCTGCTCTTGACTGAAGTTTACCAAAAGGTTCTCAATGATAATGCTGTCGCTTTCATCCACTGCAGTGGCAGCAGATTCCATCTCACACAAGGGTTTCCAGATCCTAACATACTCCTCTGTATCACGATACTGAATCTTTGACGGACGATCTGCAGATCTGGAGAAGCATGTGATAGGGCTGTGGACATGGTCTACGCAGATCTCAAACTTTGGTTTAAAGCGCACCAACTGAACAGTAGGCATGTAATAACCTCTCTTTATCTCTGATGTCATTTGGATCTGAAGGGTGTCACCTGGCTGCAACTGGAGGCTGATCTCAACTTCATGCTCCCTTTCTATGTCTTTCTCTGTGACTGTCTGTGGCAGAATACTTTGTTTTTTCAGTTGGCTTGTTTTAGCATTCATTATGAGATGCTGTGCTTGATCAATTTGCTCTTTATCAATTGCCTCAACGATGGCCTCCCATGTTGTTAGTGGAAGCTCAACACAGCCACCAGAGTCGGGCATAGTTAAGTCTTTCTGGATTTGCATTCTGTCAAATGCGTAGATCCGCCTTTTCCACATAAGAGTGCAGTACTTTGTTTCACCATTGAATGGTTGGTCCCATAACTGTAAATCTCTGTACATAATTGATAAACTTCCTCTAAATACATTCCTGTTGAAAGGAAATGAAACAGCAAAACTGTCTCTCTCAGGATCCACATCAACCACAATGGCTAGCTTTGAAGCACTTTGCTT
Organism: Amniataba percoides; assembly: GCA_037176925.1. Taxonomy (NCBI): domain Eukaryota; kingdom Metazoa; phylum Chordata; class Actinopteri; order Centrarchiformes; family Terapontidae; genus Amniataba; species Amniataba percoides. The sequence continues at coordinate 25,109,909 of JBAJHX010000096.1, forward strand.
TTTCATGTTCACTGCATAGGAGATCTGTTCAGCCTTTTGTTCATACTCCTTGGCATCCTTCAGAATGCGATCAAATTGACTGCACAAAGCTGAAATCTCTGCTTGCGTGTATGGGATGTTCCTCTTACATATGACAGAGTGCAACAGTCTCTGCAGGATGATGTCCATGTACCTCCGAATCGGTGAGGATGCTTGTGTGTAAGATCCTACATTCAGAGAATAATGCCCAACCTTTGCTTCGTCACAGGAGTTGGAACGGATGACATAGGCCTTATTATAGCACCCTCTGAACTGATCAATGACTGGCTGGAGCAGAGGGTGGATGTCATCTGTAGCAATCAAGTCCACCATTTTGTCTATATCATTTGTTCTGGCAGCTGATTGGATATTGTCCCATACTTCTTTGAGTATATGGAAGTTTTCACAGTTTGGCGCTTGTTCATCATGGTCAACTCTGTGCCGCACATGAAAAGACAGTGGTACTAATTCTCTGCATTTCTCTTTGAAAGTGTTTATCTTTTCATCATCTGGTTTTGCCTGGCAGCGAAGGGGTGTGCAATACTTGGTTATCCTTGACTCAATCAACTTCTTTGATGCAAGTGTATTGAATAACACACTCAGCTCTTCAATCATCAGATTAGCTTTGCGCTTTCCGGGCACGCTGTCTTTGTCAGGTTGAGAATAAGCCCAATCCTGAAGTCTAATCTTCCTTTGTGCTTTTGCAAAACAGTAAGCCACTGTGACGCAGCCTTCTTTGTGAAATGAAGGCGTCTTCCTATATCCCTCGGTGATAATGTTCTCTGCGTCATCATAAGACAACTTCCTATCAGACCTGATCAGTGACAGCTGGAATTTGGGCTCTTCAATGATGCGATTTGTTTGCTTGTCAACACAGAGCATCAATGAAACCACTCTGCGCTCTTCATCTGGCAGAAGACTGAAGCGTTCAGGATTGGGGAACATATGAATGGGTCTTCCAGTACTGCAGTAATATGTACTACCACGTTGTTTTATGTTCTCATCTAACTGACCACCTGGACTCACAAAGCTTGCCACATCTGCAATGTGGATTCCCAACTCATATTGTTCTCCGAGGTCCTTGACACTGATGGCATCATCCAAGTATTTAGCTGTTTCTGGGTCAACAGTGAAAGTGTATACCTCACGAATGTCCTGTCTTTCAGCGCTGTCTTCATCTGCCCTGGAGAAATCCTCTTCTGATGTAGACATATAGGATATAACTTTGAATTCTTCATTCAAGATCCTAAGTCCATCATCCAAAGATCTTCCAAGCGGAAGAATGTCTGTAACATACCCCAGTGGATAAAAACATTCTTCTCTCCAGCCAATCACTTGTACCACAAATACATTGTTCTGTCTGGTGTTTTCATCAATGTACTCTAAATATGAAATGTTCCACTCTCCAGACATTTTCTCCCATATTGGAATGAAGTTACGTTTCCTCTTGTCAACCAGTACGCATATTTTGGGTGCAGATTTTATAATGGGCATCATTATCCTTTTGACAAATTTGCTTTCAGAATTCTGTCTTGGTTTGCTGTGATCCTCATCCTGAAGAATGCACACAAGTTCACGGGCTGATTCAGACTTTTTGGTGATGCCAACCACCTTTGCCATTTGTATGACGACTTCGTCTCCAGTGAAGACTTTGCCCAGGTTTGCTCTTCCCTTAATGCTGAAACGCCTGTTGGGGTTATGAAATGGTATGACATAACCTCTGTTGTATGACTCCCTGACCAATTTTCCTCGTTTGTACATCTGTGGTTGTTTTTTACATAACGACAAAAGGTCTGTGTCAACATCAGCCATGTTGTTCGATGATCCTGGCTTGTGTTGATCAAAGTTTTCAAATTCCAAATCATCATCTTCTGGAATGTGTTCTGTTTGCTCCTGTTCATATTCATCTTTCAGCTCTTGAAGAATTGCATCATTGAGAGTGTTGCTCTCATCCACATGTTCAAACTTTTGAAACCTTGCGATTTCCATCACATCTTTTTCAAAGAAAGCTTTGGTGAAATGATGTGGTGCAACACTGTTATGGCTGATGCAATGGTCTATGTAGCTCCTCCAGACTGCTGAACTTTTCCCAAAGCAACAGAGAGCAGCAGCATCTCCAACCACAACCACTTGAGACTGAGTCCGAGTCATTGCTGTGTTTAACACACGTGCATCATTGAAGAGCTCAAGACCAGGCAGGTGAGTCTTTTTTAGGCTGTCACGTGTTTGCACAGTTGTTATTATGACGGCCCTGAACTGTTTGCCTGTTAACAAATAAAGCCAACATTTATTATGTAAAATAGCAATATATATGAAAGTATCATTTTTAAATAGACAGACAGGTGTGCAGTTTGAGTTTAGCTATCCGTTGTTATATTAGCCATGTCTAATATAATGGAATAATCATGCAGGAGTTCTTGAAGCTACATCAGAATTACCTTGCACATTTGCGAGATTTTCAACATGGACTCCAGTGATCCCCCTCCCTGAAAGTGCTCTCCTTATTCTCCAGACCTACAAATAATGACAACTGATATCATTAAACTATTACAACTGTGATATCATTTAACAATGACATTACTAATACATTCATGCAGAAATCTTCTCTGCATCATTTATGTTAAGAATGTTTTTGTGTCAGTCCTGTGACAACTAAAAGTTTTACCTGAGATCCCTCTGACAGCACACAGATTGAGTTAAGCTCCTTGGGTCCCCAGGATGATGGCCAGAGTTTGACTATTTCTGTCACTGCTTCAACCACTTTGGTAACTTCATCTTGGTTATACCAAGACATAGACTCAGTTTCCAAGAGACACTCTCCCCTAACATGGTAAAACTTCAGGGCATGGTTATCTGCAGGGGCTGGAATATTTCCAGTGGCTTTGATAACGTCATTTTTACCCACATAGAAATGGGTGGACACAAACTCCACAATTTCTTTGGTTGAACGGTAGTTTTCACTGAAAATGATTCTACTCTTCTGTGCTGTATCACAGTTTTGGTCTTGGTAGTAGTGGAACAAGCGGTTAAGGAGCGTGTGATTTGAACGGTGATGATCATCAACGGAGAAAAGTTTGGGTCCCATTTGCATGTGGTCTCCAGCCATAACAACTCTGGTGTTTGGCCCAGCAAGACTAAGGGCAATCAAGGCTTCACATTCTAGCATTTGAGAAGCTTCATCAATTAGTATGTGGGTGAAGTATCCCTCTGGGAGCTTCAGGTCATGAAAATGTCTTGCCATTGTTGTAGTGGTTATGATTATTTTATGGCAGTCTAGAGCAGTTTTTGTAGGGGGCAGAAAATGCTGTCCATCTTCTGAAAGATAACAGTATTTCAAAGTAATCTTATCTGTGGCAAACAAGGCACTCCCTAGTTTATTTGCTTTTATTCGAATTGGCCTCAGTTGATCATTTGTCTTGTCGATGAATGGATGGAAGTGATCTCTGACATATAGATCTGCAGAACTGAAAGGAAACAAAAATGAAAGACAAAATGACATGTTGGTGTTATATAAAAACTTAGACAGCTTAGAACAGCACAGTTTAGTACCAACTGGTTAGCCACAACCAACACAAGACAAGAGTTAATAAAATTCCATGGGAAGTAGATGTCAACATGCACTGAGGATGGGTGTAACGGTATGTGTATTTGTCCTGAGCTATTTGGATGTTCAGTTTGTAACCTCCTGGTTTAGTATGCCCTGTGACCCAAACAATTACTGTAAAACTAATCTATTTATGTTGGAACAGATATTGTACAATGGTAGTTTAACCCTTAATATTGCAGATTCAGACTGTGCCAAAGTAATAACCAATGCTACAAAGTGTTTATCACTCCTGCTGTTAATGAATCAATCAGTAGGTGAGAGTCTTATGAGGAAGCTTTACTCACATTTGTGTTTTTTGTTTTTATTATATATTTTTTTCTCTCTCTTTATATCCATTTTTTATACTAGTATTTGAGCACCTTGTAACAGTAAGAATTATGGTCCACAATGTACCAAACATGTACAAAGTTACATATCAAATTGTGAATTTTGTGGACCGTTACACCCTTAGTACCCACCAATTCATGATTTACCAAACACATTTTCATTCATCTGTATTACCTGTTGGTGTAAGTGCAAATTAGCACTTTGTTGTGAGGCTGCTTGCAAAGCTCTCTGGCTGCTGTAGCAAGGGTGAATGTTTTCCCAGTTCCAAATGGTCCATAAATGAGGAGTGGTGCCACAGATTTCTGGGTTTTGGGATTCCCTGTGATAAATTCAATTGCTGACTGCTGCTTTGTATTCAGCTGCTCATTGTGGATATTATTCAGAGGAACTGCACAGTTTTTCAGGTCTGGCAGCACTCTTTTTGTGTCAGGAAGGAGGTCTACTGCCTTGTGCATGGTGCAGAAGGCGTGGCGCTTCAACTGAAACTGAACCTCCATTTGATAGGTTTCATTGCTTTTGAGTTTAAGATCAGAGCAGCATTTTTTAGACAGTTGCAAATGCATTTTATTCTCTCTTGTTTGGTCTTGCATAACGACAGCTTCATAGACTTTGGAGTTCTGACCACTTGAAGATAAAGGGGCTATCAGGCCAAACTGTATGCTTCGTTTTAGTGCCAGTCCTTCAGGGGTGTCTGGTGTAAGGTTACAGGGAATGGAAACAGCACAGAACAGTTCCCACAAAGGAGCCTTCATCATGCCAAACTTTGTACTGTTCAGAGTGTCCAATGTTGTAATTTCTCCACAAATATTTAATCTAAAGTAAATGAGAAAGGAAAGGTCTAATTATCACTTTGTAAATATGGTCAAATATGGGTAAAAAGAAAAAGACTGAAAAAAGCGTATTACCTTGAAACAACCTGGTCCTCTGCCTGTTCCTCACTGTACAGGAAGTGGTGCATTCTTTCCTTGTAGTTTTCATTAGTCAGAGGTGTTCGACGGTAGGTGGAGGTTTTATACACACGGTTAATATGAGGAGGCTTATATTGCTTTAACAGCTCCTCCTGTTCTTCTGTCCTGGTCAAACATGGGACGATGACCCTGTTTCCTCTGTGCCAACGCTCAAAACTCTGAAAGGAGGCTCCACGGTTCACAGTTGGTTGTTCAGTGTCATCCATTGAGATCTGACCTACTCTTACTCTGAGTTTCTTCAAGAGCACTGGTCTCATGTCGAAATCGAGCACTAACCACTGTTCATACAGGCCAGGGTTGACAGATGTAAAAGACACTGTGATAACATAGGCTGTGTCTTCCCTGACAAAGTGTTCGCCTGAGGAGTAGATGCAGGGCTCAGGACTGGTGTCGTCAAGGGTGAACGAAGCCCCTGGTTCTTGCTTCAGCAGTGCTACGTGCACAAGCTGCCTCTATATGTACAGAAAATAGTCATAGTCAAAGCCATGTAAGCATACTCTGACAGAACATTTCTGAGACACGAAAGAAAAAAAAGTTGAGGATTGTGTGACCACTACGCTGACAGCGTGAAGACAAACAGAGCACTGCCATATGTTGATAGCAATAAATCTATTTATCCACTATTGCACTCACCTCAGCTGATATCTATACTGTTTTCATTACAAAGTGATGTCACTATTGTCCCTGACTTGTTAAGTTGTTAACATTTTGTCCTCTCCAGGTTCTGTGCATCCTAGTTATAGTATTCCTATCAGCCCAGCGTCTTCTAGCTCCTGGCTTATCCTGGTTCTTGCTCTTGTGCAGCCTACTCGCTCTCAGTGGAGCCCTAACGTTGTTCATAATCTGATACAACACATAAAGACACCTTTAAATGTGCCTCTCTAGTCATTTTAAAGATTCACAAATATATACTTTACAATGCAGTTCATCAGCGTTTGTCTACAAGATGCCGATGGTGTTCTTTTCTCTTCACTGATAGTTGCTGTTGGACCATATACTGCATGTTCAGATCAAATACTTTGTTGCTGCAAGTCTGCATATATATAAAAACTGTATATACATACAAACACACATTTCCTAAATGTCAGTACATATCCAGTTACATGTGATCATCTGTATTGGAGTTGTTGGACGTTGGATCAACTGACATCTGATACAGAAAAAGCAACTCACCTCTGTTTCAACTTGGAAGTTCCATTTCAGTGTTGCATCGATCTGTTCACACTCCACAGTTAAGTCTTGATCACAAGAGATGCTGACGTCGTCGATTTGCTCCGACATCTGTTCACAGAACATTAAATAATGAATAAAAATACTGGGACTTCATTAGTCAACTAACCAAATGACTTTGTTAGAAGTAAAAGATACGTTATACCTAAATAATGTTTAGTTTTTTAAACCTGTGTACATTTAGAATAAACAAGAATAAACACATTTTTCTTCAGTAGTACATTACAGTATATGTGTATGTGTATATGTTTCCTCTTAACTGACAACCATAACAAATAAATGCAATAGGAAAATTATAACACAAAGAAGCTTAGAGCCAAGACTTACAATATATTCGTCTTCAATGCTGTTTTTGTATTGCCCCAAGAGCCTTTCATTATAGCACATGAGACCCTGGGCTCGCATGTTATCTCTGATCTCGTTCTCCTCTGCAGCACGCATCATCCACTCCTGCAGTTCTTCCACAGAATGAGCTTTGGGACATTTGTTTCCGTACTCACACGTTTGTGGTCTAGGATGAAATGGCAATAAAAAGACATCAAAATGTTTCTCAGAAGATTTATCCCTTTTTTAAACTTTTTGTTTGCGGTGTTCTGCAGCTCCCTTACTATGGAATTAATTTGATTAATTTCACAGTAGCAGTGTCCTGAATTATATCAAACAAACGGAGTGACTGCATTAAATAAAAACAAAATGCTGTGAAGTGAAGAAGTGTGTTTTACATCAAAGTGTTGTCTACCAGAGGCAAAGTCCTGCCAAGACTAACACACTAACAGAAAGTGCTATGGCAAGTACATTATAACATTTTTCAGGCAGGCTACTGGTCTACATACAGTTTATTTGTTTATCGAACTGATTTCAAACTGTGAGTGGTTCCTGCTTTTCTGTTGTAAGTTGCATTTTCTCACCATTGTCAACTAATTTGTATTCTTTGCATGCATGGACTTAATTACTTTTTTTTTTTTTTTTACATTTCTAGCACACCGAATGAGCTCTAGGTATTATTCCCCAAAGTGGGACAAAGCCATAATATAGGCCCTACATGAATCTACAGTGTGGTTTTAAAATACGTAAACAGGAGTCGTGTTGTTTACCTCTCACAAAGCCAGAACTCAGCTCTGCTGCTGTGTGGAGGCTGCCGTCCTCGCCACTTGGTGGTGGTGTCCTCAGAGAGTAACTGGGCATGCTCCAAAGAGGAGCAGTGTTTGTAGAAGCTCTCTGGGGAGGACAGGACCAGGAGGCAAACCTTGCAGTACATGGTGGTCGGTCTGGACTCCGTCTGGTCCCGCCGGCTCAGCTGCAGGAGATGAGGCCGAACGGAGAGCCCGCTGTGCTCCGCCTTCCACACAGCCATCTCCACCTCGCTCTGGGCAGACTGACAGTGGCCGGTCGGATGCCAGCATGGCTTTCCCTGTCTGACATGACTGCAGTACTTGAACTGACAGTTTGGGGGGAGAGGGCGCACCTGGCTGTAGATGTGCTTTCCACTGTTCTCTGACAGGTGATGAACTAAGACTGGGTCCCATTTGTGTGCTGCATCTGCTGAGCAAGTGTCATTCCACTTTTTGCCACTCAGTTTTTGAGGACGATCGAGAAAGCAACTTTTACACAACTCGATGAATTCACCTGAACACTGCTGGCGGATGCCTTCAGCTGCACGTTCAGGAGTTACCGAAACAGACTCAGACATGAGTCGAATTAACTCGTCGTTATCAATGTTTTTATCCCTAACAAAGTTCCATACAATAGCCTCTTCACAGCTTCTGGCATAAGTGCAGTGTGCTCCGTGTTGTGTACATCCGGAGCCCTCGACAAAGAAGTTACACTGTTGGTAACGCACATTTGGACCAAACTGTACAGATTTAGGCCGCTCAGCTACAGGCCTCCATTGGTCAGAGGATCTGGCTTTGACTAAAAGCAGATTTCTGCTGCACGCGTGACTAACTGACCGAAGTGTGTATGTTATTTCCTTTTCCTTGGTAGAGCACAGATTACACACAGCTTTCAAATCTAGAGTTGCCAAGAGGTCATCCAGCTGTCCAGAGCTGTCAGACTGGTTAGCTCCACAGTCAGACTGAGCTACGAGATGACAGAGGAGCTCATGGTCTAGTTTGTGATGCTTTGCAAACGTCCAAACGACAGCTTCCTCACTGCTTCTGGCAAAGCTGCAGCGGTTCTTGTGCTCGCTGCAACCAGAGCCCTCCACAAAGAAGTAACATACCACATACTGACTCGGGTTTGGAAACTTTGGCCGCTTAGAGATAGGTCTCCATTTTCTGCCACCTTTGGCTTTGCAGAGCAGGAGACTGCGTGCACACTTGTGCTGGACTGATTTTAATGTATAAGTGATTTCTTTCTCCTTGACAGAGCACTGAGTGCATGCGAGTTTGAGGTCATGTTCTGATAAAAGAGGAGCCAGTGTGGACTCACTAGATGCCATTGTGCTACATTCATAATGCTTAAATCAGCCAACTTTGGGAATGTCTGAAAAAGAAAACAGTAGAGAAGAACAGGGTGAATATCATACACATATTTTCATACCACTTTTTTTAAATCTGCAGAAGAGCTTGAAGAGAATGATATTTGAATATTCAAAGTCTAGGCTATCAGGAAGTTCACAAAGTCTGCTTGTTGCTCTAGTTGTCTGTTGCTAAAGACAACATGGCCTCCAAACACCTGACATTAACCCCTTAATCTGTAGCTGGATACATTAACTGGATAGTGGATACTGGATAGCACACTGGATTATAAGACGCACTGTCAATGAATGGTCTATTTTCGTATATTTTTTCATATATAAGGACTATATATGGACTATAACCGGACTATAAGGCGCATTACACGCAGTACGTATCACTACGGTGGCCGTAATGCTCCAACAATCCATCAAGCAGTGCAGCTTCGTAGCTTACCAAAGTCGTACTAAAACATT
>JBAJHX010000096.1:25139391-25157900 GCA_037176925.1 Amniataba percoides
GTCAGTTAGAGTCGAAACAACTCTTTTCAAGGACTAAGATACATATGAATAACTGGAACTGAAGATTTGCACCTTTATTTAAAATAAGGTGCACTTCCAAAGAGCCTCAGTAATGGTGATTTAAAGCTGCTATTATTGATATTCTTATCTTAACAACAGTAATGATGAACCATGAAGACTCATCAGCACCTCTGTATTGACCCTGCTGCATTTATCCTCAACTTTACTGTTTTGGTTCAGCAGCACCACGCAGCTGTTTTCTGAGAAGAAGCTCTGATAAACCCACTGTTCACTACCTGTCCCACATAAAAAAGACAAAGAAAACACAAAGTTAGTGAATTGTTAGTGAACACAGTTGAGCATTTATCAGCTAAAGAGCCAGATATTTTTCGGAGGAATCGGTGGACACTAAAACAGACTTAAATGTGTTGGGTGGCCCACAAACACAGCTCAAAGTGAATGTAACGTTCCTCACATCTGCTGGATGTGTAAATAGGTTACTGTTCACTAATGGACCAAAAAAATAATTTTGTCACCTCACAGACTACAAAGTCCTCACAGAATACATTTACAAGGTGAAAAATGAATTCTGACACCATAATTTCAGAGGTTTTCTAAACTAGTTGGGCACTGTAGTTTGTAGAAAATGTTACACAAATAGGGGTAAATAGGGGCTATATGGGGAAACATGATGATGCATGAGGGACTGAGCCTAATTAAAGTGCAGTGTGTGTGTTCCTGGTAATGAAGGAACATGTCAGCCAGTGCAACAGCGAGGCTCATTGACGTGTTCTTAATAGTTTCTGGACAACAATGGGGCTCTGTGGCTCAGGAGAATGAGATATATCTGGTGCTGGCGGAGGAGGGGCATGTAGGAAGCCTCTCAGAGAGATGATGACAGTAAAAAGGGTTTGCTGGCTGGGCTCGGGGGTCAAAGGGCACGAGGGGTGTGACTCAAGGGTCGGTCACTTCTTGTAAGTGAATCAATGTTATAGATTGGAATGATGTCATTCTGGAGCCACGCTGAGATGAAAGTTTGTGGTTTAAATATCCGACATACTTCAACCCTGTGAAGCCTGACCCATGAAATAATTATACGTATACATACAAACACATATACACACATCTTTGTGTGTATATCTATCTATCTATCTATCTATCTATCTATCTATCTATCTATCTATCTATCTATCTATCTAGGAACACATTTTAGAACAAAATTCCTCTGTCTCAGTCCTATGCAGTTTTTTTCCTCCTTAATCAATTCTTCCTGGATGAATTACAGCCATCGGTGTTGTGTAAAATGACAATAATGTTGATTAATCATATATCACAGCACAGACACCACATTGATTTAACACCATTGATGAGAGTAGGTGCACAGGTGCATGTGTGTGTGACAGAGACGCATTAGCATTTCAAATAGACCACTGATTTGTGCTGGCTGCAATAACAGGCTGAGCTTTAAAGCAAACTGCAGAGAAAGAATATGATGGAGAAAACACCTCTGTGCAGTATTTTGGGGATTTGATGCACCGTGGTGACGATGAGCTGCTGGAGGAATTTATGAAAGACACGCAGAGAAAATATAGAAAACCTGGAGTTTGAAAGTAAACAGCACATCTCATTGTGTCTCTAGTAAAAGGCTATTATATCACTGAGCGTAAATATATAAAATATGTTTAAAGGTAACATTATCTCGCATTTCTTATTTTGACATTCATTTTAACAGTTAATATAATGCTATTTTAAAATCTTAGTAAATGTATTTCATTAAATCCAATATTAAGCAAAATACTGACTGCTGGAGAAACAAGGTCTTCACTGGTGAATTACTAAATAAATCATTAAAAAAACTACCATATGAATAAATACATAATTCTGTGACTGTGATGCCTTTTTATGTTTCTCTTTTGTTTTGTCTTTACTCCTTCTGTGTGTGTCAGTCTTGTTTTGGTATGAAAAACATAATTAGTGTTTAAATGCCAAAGCCAGGGCTTTGAAAGAGGTTTGGCTAAGAAGACATTTAGGTGGAAAGACAAGCATCAGATGTTTCTCCCATTCATGAACCCTGACTGTGCTGTACAGATTCACATTCATTTAAAGGTTTGTTTTTTACTGTACTGTTGTGTCTTTCCATCCATTCTTGTCAGTCGTCTTTCAGATGTTCATCTTCATCACTAACACATTTCTTTATGACTTGTTGTTTCCTCATGGCATTATGAAGATATCTGATCTGTTCTTAAACCTTAAAACTGATTTTTGTAGGAACAGATAAATGGTTTTGTCTTTGACAATACTATTTTTATGTTTTTTTATACCCTTGAGATAATCACACATGCTTTGATATAAAAACACAGTACAGTGGACTACAGTACACATGTCAAAGACTGAAGAGCTGTCCATGATGACATGAGATTATATCGGTTTTATATGGATATGATTGATTATATTCCTGCAGGAGGAACAATGGGAGGAGTGATAGCAGGACATTTTTAGATCAACTGTCAAATTAAAACACAGCAGGTTCATTTTTTCAGAAATTTATTATCATCATCTACCACATATGTGACTGAGAGAGCCCTCAGTTAATCTAAGCACTTCATAAATCCCAAGTTAAACCGCTGGTATGCAGTGATTCGGCAGAGGTCAGTGAGATTTATCAGTGTGTTCATCACACTGAGCATTTAGTCATTGCAGATATTGTCCAGTTACCCAACCATCTTTAGTGTGTCTCCAAATGATCAAGATACATAATCAATCAAAGAAAAGTGTCAGTTTTGATCAAACTACAAATGTTTCACAGAGGTCAAAGGATATACAGGGAACATAAAGAAACCTTCAAAACAACAGTTTAGTGGCCATTTAATTGTACATGAGCCCCTCACACGAGTCTGTGCACACCGTCTGTATGGAGCTCCACTGTGGTACCCTCTGCTCCAATCAAAGAGAGCAAAGACACCCACCAAAACACATTACAAGTATGCAAAACTGTTAATAGAGTAGTTACTGGGTTATTTTTAGCTCACATAATCTCACATAAGATTTGAACTCTTCACACCACATGGGTTCCCAGTAAAAGTGACAAGGTCTTTGTTGTCATCTATCCATCAGGAAGTTTTTTATGACAGTTATGTGAATGATATGGTGATACTATATGTTATTTTGTTGCAATTGTTGTTCATTTCAAACGCCATAAAGGCAGTTAACGAGTTAGGAGTCCATATTTGCTTCGAACCATGAATATTTTTAACATTTTCTGCGTTAGTGTGCCATTGCTCAAATCACAGGTATCGTACAGAGTGCGAGTTATAGGACAATCAGTCTGAACATTTGTCGTCACTGCAACTGTGAGATGGAAAGCTAGCGCTAACACAATACCACGATGTCTCTAATGTGGAACAAACACAGCAAGATGACTCTGCAGGGGATGAAATAACATAAACTGATGTTAATCAGTGTTGGCCAACTAGCTTCCACAGTTACTGAATGGACAATGTGATGGGTCCTCTCTAACGTTTGATAGTTAACTCTATGTGGAACTGCTGAAAAAATACCTTGTTTCAATGTTTACAGGTTGTAGGACAAGCAGCAGACAGTGGAGCATCATGGAAGCCAACAGCATGTCTCCTAGCAACACCCCTTCTTGGTTGTTACTCTGCTATCAAAGGTTTCCACAAATATGTACAAAAACCTCTTTATTTGAGAATAGTACACAAGTGTCATCATTAGTTGATATTTTCTTCCATCAAAAGGAAAAATTTAAATGATAAAAATGTGAGCTTAACACTTTTAGTTTAGTTAATCTGATACAGTGAACAAACAGAAAACCACCCTGTTACAGTTTTGCATATTTAATGTGAGGACTGATGTTCTTTGCTCTTGTGATCAGAGCGCATCAGTCAGTGATGCGCCGTGCAGACGCAGTGCAGAGCCCCCGGCCTGCACCAGAGACCGGAGCTGCTGCTCACACATGAAGCAGAAAAAAAACAACCATAACACCACTTAAAAAAGTGTAACGAGTAGAACAGACAGATGTCCATTCAAAGTACATCCGAAACTCTGCTTGGTGATAAAAATACTGTCACGTGCTGTCTGTAATGAACTCCTAAGAGCAGATATCCAAACAGTTCAAGGTCACAGCAAACACGAGGAGAGCGGAGAGTGATCGGCCCCAGGGTTGACATATGGAATGTCCTTGAGGAGAAACTCACAGTCCAAACGAAGTGTAAAGAGTCCTCATGGCTTCTTACGTGATGTCCTTCTGTCTGGGTGGCCTGTGAATGTTTCTGACCACACACTTCACCATCCACTCAATGCCCTCGTTCACTCCATCCCTGCATCGAGACAGATAAGCAGGTTATTCATAACAGTATTTCACATTCTGTCTGATCAAACTGACTGTGGTACAGTGGTACCTGTGTCAGGATTAACACACACTTTAGCACTGCATAGCATGTTATATCTGACAGGCTTCACACAGTGACAGTCTTACCCTGTGAGGGCAGTACAAGGCTGGACTAAACAATCCCTCTTGCCGATCTTCGGGGCAGAGTCACTGAAGGCTGTTTTAATGTCTGGCACCGACAAACAGTTCTGAGAAGAGAGCAGACAAAAGATATGACTGAAAGCTGCAACAGCAAGAACCTTGCGGTCATCATCTCTAAAGCTGTGTACAGTCTGTGTACAGTCCAACTAACACCTCACAATCCACAGCATTTCCATTCACAATGGAATTAAACAGCAGTAGCTCAGCATGAATGGAAGGTGAAAACATGGAGATAAAATTTCAGAATCGACAACAAGTTCTCAGAAAGTTCATGAGATCACACCGTACCGGTACGTCCTGCTTGTTGGCCAGCACGAGGAGAGGGACACCTTCTAATGCCTCACTGCTGATCATTTTCTCTGGAGGAGACGAGAGTGAAATGATTGATTCAGTAACTAGCAAAGCAGTATTTCTATCGAGATATCTCATGATAAAACAATGCTCAAAAATATTAACAACAGAAACACTAAACACACTAAAAATATAAAAATAATAGTACTAGAGTAATAAAAAAGAATGGACCTTAAATAAAAATTATACAACTAAAATAAGCATTTACTTATATAACAAATTAAACATACAACTAAACAGAGCTATAGAATAATATCCAAATCCAATAGAAAGTGATGGTGTCTTTCAAAGGAGAGTTTAAAAGTTTCAGGGCCTGCAGGATAAAGCTTCCCTGAGCCTGGTGGTGCGTGCCTGAATGTTCATACTAATTCATTCTAAATTACTTAGAGAATATTGGCTAAAACACCTTCTGATCAAGTTGTTTTTTTTAAACCAACACAGTCTAAGACCTCATATGAGCTTCAGATTAACTGAATAAAGACATTTGTCCTTCATCACTTCCACTAGAAGAGCATGAGGAAAATGCTAATATTCGATGAGCCTTTTTTAGTCCCACAGGGAAATTTACACATGAACAAGAAAGCAGAACATGTTTGAATTGACATACAGACAGCCTGCCCTCTGAGGGTTACTTTAAACACAGGTGCACACATATTACAAAGGGTAGCATCACTCACCAAAGGCCTCCTTTGATTCTGACAGGCGCTCTTCATCAGTTGAATCAATCACATAGATGACTCCATGGGACTCAGCGTAGTACTAAATAAATAAACATGAAGAAAACAACACTGGACATCAGAGCAAATAACAGTCAGCATCAGAAAAGATACCTTTTGATATGACTGCTAAATGGCTGTATGGTAGAGTGGTAGGACCTGGATCTAAAAGTTCAAAATATAAGTCATACTATTCAGAGAAACATGAAGAAGCTGTGAAAGTTTGAGAGAAAAAAATAATCATTTGATATTTTGATGATGTAATGTAAATGTAATATAATGTATATAATTTAATAATATATATTATGTATATGTATGAGAATAAAGTCACAGTATTGTGAGAAAACATTTGCACCGAGTAAAAGTTCATATATTTTTTTACTTTAAAAAAATGGATGTACAGTGTCACTGTCTTTTGACCAGCATGCAGCTCCTGTCTGTCTCCAGGCTGACACTTGAGAGTCCCCCCTCACTTGGTTCTTGATACCGTCACTATACTCTGACAGGCACCTCAGCCTGTCTGGGCCTGTCTCCTGTCCTGGGTGCTTCTCAGTGAAAAGCTCAAAAGACTGTGCAGCACAAAGGAGGTCAGGAAGCAACCTTTGAGTACCACACAGGTGAGATAAATGCCTGAGAGAAGTATTTTCAGACATGCTGACAATAATTCATGGATGTTCAAGGACTTTCTGGTTGGTTAATCTCTCCACCCCTGATGATATGATAGCATCTGCATAGTTCTCTGGCTTCAATTTGTAAAACAATCAGTGGATACAATACTTCTCTGAATGTGGATATCCTGTAACACCCACTGAACGTCATCCTGATGACATGAAGTTGTGCTGTCTGTCCCTTCTGTGCTCCAGTAACGGACTGAGAAAAATAAACCTCACATCCGATTTTGTAATTCATATCTTGTAAATGGTTTCATTTCATCTCAGTGTCAGTCTTCGATGATGTGGTGCTTATTCATGAAACTTGAGGTGATCCACACATGTACATTCAGTAATTCTGCTTTCAGCTCAAACATGAAGTGTGTGTGTCAGTATGAAGACTTCCCCTCTGGATACTGTTGGTGTTTTTTTTATTTTGAACTCACTTTGTCCCACAGAGACTGGAGCTCCTCCTGACCTCCCAGATCCCAGAACATTAGACGAGCTTTGCCCACATCAATCGTACCAACTGTGAAGGAAAGAGAGGCGTCAACATGCAGAAACAGCAAGAGGAGTAAAACACTTGATGTTACATATATAAGTTTTTATGTGAAGAGGAGCAGCATCAGGTGACTGGATCAGTGAAGTTCAATGAAAACAAGCTGGTTTGAGTTTGAAAGATGACTTTCTTCACTGAAACAGTTCAAGAGCTGGTTTGGGGCCACTGTCAAGATTTCACTGACTTTGGCCACAAGTAACTATTTCCTCCTAAGCTTCACAGAGGTTAAATGAACCTTTTTACTTAGATTTGATCAATTTTATTGGCATAACAACAAAGTGATCCACCGAGTCCAGTCAGTGTGTGGAGAAACATGAAAAATACTCTTATTGAGGACACAGAACATCCACTTACTGTTCAGGCCAACTGTGGTTGTGATCTTTGATAAACTCATTCCTTTATAGTTCTTACTGAACTTTGTTTTGGTTTGTTCCAGAAAGGTCTGCAGAGAGACAACAAGGAGACAGACAAGTCAAAATAGACACATTTATATTCAATGATTTAAATGACATGTAGGCACACAGTGTACATGCACTAGTGGGTATTTCAAAACTGGGTCATTTAGTTAGCACATCACGAGATAAGGTAGTAAAATATAATGCACCGCTGTATCTTAAAATATTAAAAATATAAAAGTTAGCAGTTTAGTTAGTTGCTTTAGCTCCAATTGTAAAAAAAAAACAACAACATACCACTTTAGTATGTTGCTCCATCAATAATTTAGTTCCCTGAAAGTCTGCTAACTTGTACTGTTAGTAATACATTTTACTGCTGTATAAGCACATCTGATTCAGTCGAGCCAGCTGCTGCTTGGATTTTATTATATTTAATTTCTTGTCTTTTCAGGCAATCCAATAAAAACCTTTCCTGAAGTGTGTGTCTGAAAATTTCCCTAGAATCATAATAAAAATGTTCGTCTTTATTTCTATCCACAGTATAAAAACTTAATCTCACTCATTTCAACTATCTCGTTGTCTCTATATTGTGAATTCATTCTTTTTTCTCATGTCCGATCTCAGTAAAAACTTTTATTACAAGGTTTACTATAAAAAATGCATTAGATTGCTGTTCAAAAATACTTGACCTGTTACCATGTACACTTTAAAGTCCACTTACTGAGGAGTGTTGGAGAAATATCAATTATTAAGAAAGAACGGCATTTACAGTGCAGGTGAACTTATATGTATGCACTTTGTTATTAAAGGCAGCATACAGTAAAACTTCATTGTTAGATAAACTTAAAGGCATTTTCTGACTGGCAGCTTACAGTCACGAGCATGATGAGACATTTTAAATATTTTTCACATATGATTAGCATAATATCAGTTTACTACATAGGTGAAATAAGATCATTCACTTAAGTTAACCAGAAGTCTTCACAGTCTTTAAAGTCATATAGACGATCTGACAGTGTAATACAGACAGGTCCATGGATATCAGTGCATAAATTTAATAAAAACAGACAGACACAGAGGGAGGACATGAATAGCACACAGTGATCCGTCAGTGTGAGAGTTAGCATTAGTTATAATAGATACTTATTATAACTGAACTTACCGTTTTCCCAGCGTTGTCCAGTCCCAGGATCAAAATGCAGTACTCGTCCTTTTGGAACATGTACTTATATAATCCAGATAATAAAGTATACATCCTGAATAACAGCACTGTAAACAACACAAGCACTTGCTAACTAGTCTTGTCAATATTAGCTCAACAGCGTAACTTAGCCAACATTTGAAGCAGAACACGACGACACACTCCTGTCCAGCTCCATTGTATTCAAAGTACAGAAACACGTCCACACACACCGCTGAATAATACTAATAAGTGAAGAAAAAGAGTTCGCAGAAGTCGTCGTTTGTAGCTCACAGTGCGTCCAAAGCTGCGGAGCTGCAGCAACGATACGTGTAACCAAACCAGGAAGCGACACCGCAGGAATTATGGGAAATGAAGTGTAAGGTGAGTCGTTTGAGGGTTGAGTATAAAGGCTGTGTAACCAACCAAAACATCACTTCCCACAAAGCATTTCGGTATTTCTTAACGTATAGCTGAGCGTAATGACGTTGGGAAAGAAAAATCCACCTTAAAACAGAAGTGAGCCTTGTTTTTATGAAGACGTGAATGTGTTTGTTGTTTGACAGTGAGTATGTGTTTCATTCAGAGACCCACATTTTCAGTTAAAAGACAGCAGCAATAGGAGTTTTAATGTTATTTTTATTTACAATATAGCATCCATAAAGCCACTCTCTGTCCTGGTATAACATTGGACATTGTTATACTTCTAGTATTTATTTACAAAATGAAATACTTTCTGTCCAGTAACAACAGCCACAATAATTCTAATGGCTGATGATAGATAATAGATAATGGAAAATGGATAATCGAATCTTTGTCATATACATCAGATTGTCAATGTTTAATATTAGTTCTGATCAAGTGATTATAATTGGCCAAGAACAAATAACATAGTGTGACAGTGAACTGGATCCCATTATCAGCAAAAATTAAATTCAGCTGTATAAATAAAACATAATGAAGTTTCAAACGTAATCAGCCATTAAGCTCAATATCTTAACATTTATTGAAGTTAATATTTAAGGTAGTATTCAGTCTGACTTCACCAACTCCTGAGACGTGTACCTTGCTCTTTATCTTGTTAGATGCACTGTCAATAAAGTTAAAATTAAATGGTCAATAAAGGTTAAATAATTCACTTTATAACTGACACCCCTCTTAACCTCTCTGACACACTTTGTCCAACATACTTTAAATTTCACTGATATAACATCTCTTATAAAGCTGTATAATCATGAAAAATCAACCCCAGTTTTAAACTTATACTGGTAAGTGAAAAGCAAGATAAAGGTAAGTCACTACAAGTCATATAGTTTTTGAAACTTTTAATTGAATAATGTCTTTATAGCTGACTTTAAAGCTGAACTGAACCTTAATTCTGACTATGAGTGAGCTCGTCTACACATGGGCCTAAACACAGAGTTACAAATGAAAACATAGATTTGATTGGCCTAAAATGTCTGTTATTTGTGTCACTTTACCTGATTGGCAGCTGTAAAAATGGAAGTGGAGTGGATGGCTATTATAAAACAAATTATAACTAAACTCTTTGAGGGTGTAATTGTCACTCCGCTGCTGTGCTCCGTTTCCAGGCTGTGGCACTTTGTCACATACATCTTCCTCTGCACACATCTGTAGAGTGTCTTTGGACTGTCTGGTCTTAAATACAGTCCGTCAGCTCTGCGTGAGCAGAAGCTGCTGACAGGAAACACGACGGTGATGTTCTGGAAGCAGCTGCCGTGTGGTTTTTCTGAGGTGCTGCTGGCTGTGGTGAACTGTCCCTGTGTGGATTGTGTACTCTCTGATGGAGATGAAGAGGTTGCAGTGGGACCTGTTTCTTGTGTGGTCCAGCCTAGGAAGAAACATCTCACAATTATAAGCTAATGTTGAATGATTTCATTGGTTGGAATCCCAAAAAGGCAAATAAAAATATGAATATGAAGACAGAATACTCTCACCTTCTTTGAGTTTATGTTTTAGATGTGATATGAGTGGATATTTGCCCTGTTCACAGAACTGTCCAGAGAAGTCATCCATATCCAGCGTCCACACAGCAGCTCCTCCCAGCTGCCTGCTTTTCAGATAGTCCACCTGTAAGACAATCAGAGGTGACGCAGTGAAACTTGCATGTAGACAGTCGTCTTGAAATACTTTCTCTTTTATACAACATGGTCGTTTACTGTACCTTGGCATCATAGCTCCTCTGGTTATCAAAGCCCACCCACTGATTCCCTTTGACAGCATAGGGAACTTTCTGACCATCAATCCACTGAGCAGAGGTGCCTTTCAAAAAGGAGCAGGTCTATGAAGAAAGTTCTCTGTCAGTATAATCACGTGTGTCACAGCTATAGGAAACATGTTGGTTTGTGTGGTTGAAACCAGAGCACCGATACTGGCACAGCTGCATCACATGTCCAGTGTGGGAATTATTTTCTTGTTTCATCATATTACTACATGAATAATAGGGTTTAAATAATAATTTATGCTGCAATAAGAATGTGGACAACATTAAATTCAGCACAGGAAAGTGCCTAGAATGAACAGAGTCATATGGACCGAGCCAGTGACTTCCAGAGGAAGTGACTTGGGCCTGTGTGAGTGAGTGTGAGTGGTTTGGGGTCAGCAGTACAGGGTGTCCCCACCTCCTGACCACTGCCAGCTGGGATTTGCTCCAACGAAGAAGAAGAAAAACTGACTGATTAATAATTCATATATCAAGCTCCATTCTGGCTCTTTCCCCAACCTGCAGACTTTTCTGCTAAATGTAGGGATATAAATGCGGACCTCATAAGGTTACCTCATAGTAAGACCAGAGACCCATCTGCTGGGTGAAGGGTCCGGGGCTGGCAGGTCCGCTGACTGGAGCTCCCAGGCCTGCTGCTGTGGTGGAGAGTGTGAAGGAACGGGCATGAAGGGGAAAACCCAGCAACAACTTCCCTGCAGGGCCTCCCTGCTCCATCAAACGCTGCATAACATAATCCTGACAGGGAGACAGGGAAGAGTCGTTAATTAGGTGAAGAATTCCTTCAAACATCTTCACCTTCTTGGGCTGTAATTGTTCAATTAATTAATGTATTAGTTAATTGAATCATGGTTGTATTACATCTAAAAAAAGATGTGGAGCAGCGCTATAATCCGGTCATTAAATTAACTTCACTATGACCGCTCTGGGGTCAGTTATTTGATCCACACATTAACAGTCTCTCAAAGCCTCTTACAAAAATAATCTTCAAAAAGGCTTCAACAAAGACTTCTTATTTAAACATGCAGTAATGGAGTTTTGCAGCCGCCTGGGGGCAGCAAACATTAACGTGTATTATACCACATATGAAGTGGACACAAGTCAATTAATGCTGTAACTATTTCCAGTTCGAAGATGTGAGTATACTTGATGAGGATGTAGTTTTCTTTCATACACTATGCAAAAGTATTTTTCTATGTAAAGTTTCTATATAAAGTTGCCTCAACTCTACAGAGCTGCACTGCAACTTAATAATAAGTTCATAATAAGTTCACATACGTTTATCAGCTGTGTAATATTTCAGGTATTTTAATGTAGTTTACACAGACCAAACAAAAAACAATTCTGAAAATATCAAACTCACTGAAGATTTTCACTGGCACTGTACATGAAAAGTAGCACTTAAATTACAAAGGTGTTCTTACTATGTTAGCTTTGTTTTCACTGTAAAGTGGGCTGTGGTGACCTGTCACTAGATCTTCACCACCATGGAGGTCAAAAGTCTTAACACTGATGAAGTCCAAATACCTAAACACACACAAAATAACACCCAAAGAACACAGAAATGAGAAATAGGTAAGCATGATAAGATGGTGTCATGTCAAAAGTATTCAGACTGGAGCTGAGACAAACCTAAGACTTACTCTGAGATCTCAGAGAGCTCGTATCCTGTATCAGCACCAGCTGTTTGCTCTCCCGTGGCTGCAGAGAGCATCAGTTTTCCGTTACTGCCTCCTTTACTCTCAGCTTCATAGGACTCTGAAAGCTCCTAGAAATCAATAGAAATTCATTTACACTTTAGTCAGCGATCTCAGAACAACAAATCACATTATACTTTATATACCCCTTTGATTTTCTCCCATCTTCCAAGCAACTACTGGCATCCAGGTCAGTTCAGTACTCAACCTGCAGACTTGAAACTTGTAAGATACTGAACATCATCTGTGACGCAGCTCTTAAATGTGTGTCATAATTGTGTTTTAGCTGACTTGAAATGTCTGAAATATCATTAACGCCCAACAATATCTCTGTGTGTGCATGCGTGTGTGTGTGTGGATTATGTAACTCAGCAAGTTTCAGTTTCTTAACTTTAAGTTCATTTTCATTCTTTACTGTGACACAAACCTGCATGTTATGCATTAAGAAAATAAGAAGTATACATTATTTGTTGTCCTCAAAAATTGTAAAAACACTTGAAACATGTGAAACGGATTAAATGCTAGCAGCACATTTAGTGCAATCTGAATGTAAAGTTAATACAAATAAACAGAAGTAAATTCATTTAAAAAGGTGTGAGCTCTTTCCCACCCAGAATAGAAAACTTCAAATTGCTCTCATCAATAACTGAATAACAAAGGAATGAAAAGATGATGCCAAACATGAGCCTCGTTATGAATGATGGTGTCACAGAGAGGTTTGCTCGCTCGGTAACAGTCTAACCTTTCCAGTGATACAAAGGAGGGAGTGTCTGATCGCATCAAATGATACATTAAATTACAGGAAATGTTTTAAGTGTTCCACTTTAAATTCAGTTACACAGTTTCAGTGCAGATTCATCATTGCAGATTATGAACAAATTTCTTCCAATAGGATTCCAATCTCTTCACACGTCTGTTTGGGTTACTCGTGTTTAAATGTCAGGCATATGAGGTGTAATGGATCCATGAGTAAGATGGTATAATCATACAAATATGTAATATTTGCCTAAAATAAAACCCTTTAAAAAAATTACTACTGTACTACAGTTTTGATGCCCATTTCCCATCTTTTGTCTCATTCTTTGATCAAAATCCTGATCGTTCTCTTATGCACTCAGGGAATCTAAAACTAAACTCAAATGATGCTTTATGTTCTTTTTATGCTATTAAACTGAATGTAATGTTATCAAATTTCTGCTACCAAGGACACAGGACAAAAAGGTTTGTATTTGCATTCATTGTAGACACAAGTCACTTCCTTATGATAATTTAACAGGACTAAGAGTAAGACTGAGAAAACAGAACACGCACTGAACAAAATGATTATTCAGGACAATAAGCAGGCGTCAGTGCACCTTGCAGAGAAGAGTGAACCTCTGCTTGTCCTCTGGAGGATTTCCACCAGCACCAAGATACTCCCAGTCCAGATCCAGACCATCAAATCCATGAGTCCTCAGGAATTTAATAGTAGACTGGATGAATGTCTGACGGTTCGCAGGACTGGACACCATGATGGAGAACCTGCAGCACATAATGAGAAGGCTGAGGTTCTCTATGGCACTTTGATAGTGATGATAATGGGCTGAATATAATGATAATGGGCTGAAGCCCACTGTGTAAAATACTACCAATAATAGCTCATTTTTCTCAAACCTTGTTTTTTAAACAGCTGCCTGCTATGACTTACTGTAAGCCTCCGTAGAGCTGCAGATTCATGTGTCATTCTGTACGATCACTACAAACGATCCCTTTCACAATTTACATTTTAAAAATGACCTCCATTAACTAAAGAAGTAAGCCAAAGCACTGTACTGGCAAATAGTGATTCATCACAGCTGAACGATCCTCTGAAACTAAACTGTTCCTCTGCAGCCATTCTTGTTTTCTGACAGCAGATGGAGGAGTTTCATTAGGAGTTAAAAGGGATTCAACTCACTGAGATTCATCGTTCACCTCTCTGACCGACAGTAAAGTCTTCAGCCTGGAGTTTCTGTTCAGGTGCACACAAAGAAAATATATACTGAGCAGACATTGCATTTTAAAATCCAGATGTACACTGTAGGCATTCAAAATGTCCATGAAAACAATTAATACCTGCTCTTGAGCTCATTGAATGATTTGTAGAGTCTTTTCTCATTCCATTCATACTCAGTGATCTCATTAGCGTGGTTTATGATGGCGAAGGCATAAACCAGGTGGGTACAGAGGAAGGGGTCCATGTTTTCTGGCAGGAATTTCCCCATGCCAGTTCTGTACTGTGACCAGTTGGTAAAATAACACACAAGTTTGGCTGTGGTTGCTGGATAAAGGAAAAATAAAACAATACGAAATGTCAGCCTTGCACACCTAATGTTTAACAAACTCAATCTCTCATTCCTGCTCTTAAATTATGTTGCTCACCAATCTGAATGAAGAACTGTAGAGCCACTGCAAGAGGCACAATCCACATGTCACTTCAGGTGAATAAACTGTCATATTTGTCACAAACAAATGCTGCAAAATGAAAAGAAATACAGAAATAACATGTAAATTCTCACCAATCATGTTGGCTATTCCTGTGTTCATTTTAGCTGTTTGTGCTGCCTTCCCAGTGGGAGTTTCCCATTGCACTGCACCTCACTCTGAGAGGCAGAAGTATTAGATGTATACACAGGATAACGTCACTCCAGACTTAAATCTCACATTACTGTGAGTCACATGGTATGCTTTTCAAAAGCCACCTCTACTGATGTTGTAATGGCTATAACGTCTAATGAATCAGACAGCATCAGTGTGAGATGACAGCAATACTGTTCTAAAACTTAACTATATTGCAAGTTAAAGAGGCATGACCAACCATTGCCTGTAAAAGGTGTAATTATGTGTTCATATTTTTGTTCAATCAAAAATTGGCTGCTTGGTTTAAATGCAAACATTTTCATTGCTGCTGTTTTCACTTAACAAGAGTGACTGGATCAGGACACTGATAGTCTTTTATCAGTTTAAGGTGACCCACTTCCAAAGTATAACCTAAAGCATTTTTAACATGAAACCCTTATCTGAAACTCAAAGCCAAACTACCCCTGCATCTTTTAATTTCCATCACTGTAATGATGATATGTTGTTGCTGACAGTGCTCGACAGGCACAGACTGCCAGGACAAAGGACATGTCATGCTGAGGTGTCCCACTTTTACCTGAAGGCATGAAGTTGATGGATAAAAAAGCAGTGGAGAATGCACAGACTTCACAGTTGTTGTTCCATCTGTTACTTTGTCAATTTAAGTGTCTTCTGTTTAAGAATAGAAAATTGTTGTTTGAATCAGAATGAACGCTCCGTTGAGGTGCTCTGTCTCTCTGTCACTGAATGCAAAATGACTAGTTAGAGCTTCTGTACTGATGTTATCTGAGGAGCCCAGTCAGAATCTCAGTGACACCAGAGCAGCTTCAGTCTGTATTTCAGCTGTTATTTAACATGAACTGTTTGTCTGTCCTGTGTTGCGGGTAGATTAGCTTTGGAAAATCCCCTAATGTGCCTCTGTGGGCTGTAACACTGCTCACATTTTACGCAACAGGCAGAGATGAGGACCTTGCTAGAGAAAACTATGATCCTTTGCTTTACTCTTTCTTCAACAAATCTGACCATATTTTGGTGGAATAGTCATATTTTAAACTTTGCATTTAGCTATCAACATGTTGAGACAATGAGACATGTATTCTAATACACCTGAAAGCTTGGATACCAGTGTGTTTGCAAGTTTTAACTCTTTGATGCAAATCATGCACATGTAAAATTTGACTACTTATAAATACATGATTTAAAGTTTTATATCTTTGGATTAATTTTTTCTATTTCTTCCAGCAGCCATCAGTCTCCAGTCTCATTTATGAATTGTTTGAAAACTGATACTTGAACCTCACTTGACTTAAGTCACTCATTCATCTCAGTGGACAGGATCATTGAAGGGGTGGAGACAGATAAACATTACAGCTGGTGATCACAAGGGTGGCCACAAGGTCAGGCCATCATAATCTGCTTAAGTATCAAAAGTCAGAAGTATTTGTTCATTTATGGCTTCAAAGCTATTTCAGTGTGTTGCATGAGAGGGGCTGGGTTCAAGTTCATCCACTGTTCTACAACCATTATTTATCTTCAGAGGATACTAGTCACAAGACTCAACTAATCTTTACCACATGTATTACTCATAAAAATGCTTCCAGTTCCAGTGTTGTTCTCTTTTGTAATGCGACAAACAAAGTAGTTACCTGAATGTACTGAACTCTACAAGTATGTGGATAGCACCATCAGTTATGTCACAGGATCAATAAAAGAGATAAACACAGTTACTGAGGAACATTATTAAGCATTGTTAAGCACTGAGATTACAGTCTGTCACTACACTTCGACATATATACTGTAGCACAATTAGGAAGTAATAGTATGAAAAAAGTATTGGGATCACACTGACTTGCAGATCAATGGAGGAGAAGTTTCTATAAACACTTTGATCTTGTTTTTTTTTTTTTTTTCTTTTAAGGTGAGTCCAACTTCCACACTGAAGCTCACGAAAGCCATGTTGGCATCATCTGATCAGTGATACAGATACCCTTGGTATATAATTAATCAGGAAAAATGACAATAATAAAAAGTAACCCTTATCAATAACACATGTTATATGTGGACTGTGTGATGTGTGTCACTGGACAAAGTTTGCTTCATTATACTACATGGTTTACTACATAAAATTCTCACTGTAAATGACTATTAAGGGCCACAATCTCTTTCTCTGGACTAATAAATGCAAGAGAGTTAATATTTGGTCCTGCCCCCTCTTACCTTTCCTTTGGCAATGTTTATGCTCTTTGTTTAATTTATGATGTTACATATCAAGTTATGTCCTCTGTTTATTTATTTCCCCGCAGGGTTGTGTCTTGCAATCCATCAGTTT
This sequence comes from Amniataba percoides, assembly GCA_037176925.1. Lineage (NCBI taxonomy): Eukaryota > Metazoa > Chordata > Actinopteri > Centrarchiformes > Terapontidae > Amniataba > Amniataba percoides. The sequence goes on from JBAJHX010000096.1 coordinate 25,156,658, forward strand.
GGCAATTTGTATGAAATCTTTTAAGGGTAGCATTACAGGGAGCAGCAGAAATGTTCAGTTCTCAGAGTTTAGATAGCTCCCGTCATATCCCATTAAAAAGCTTGCCTTTCTTTAGAGTGGAGTCAGTATCAGGCTAAGAGTGGTATCTGCAATCTGTCATGACTGGTCTGACTAATAAGATGATAATCATTCAGTGCTCAATAAGCTTCCTGTGACAGATAAAAACCCTTCATGAGAATCACACTATATATTCAATACTATACAAAGCTGGATCTAGATGATATCACTTTACTTCATATTATATTGTATTTGTATTTAGAATAGGTAGACTGAAATGACAACAATTTGTACAAAGCACGTCGATGCTTTTGTTTTCAATCTGCAATTATATATTTAACAAAGACATGCACTTTTTCTGTACAACATGAACAATAGACTTATTTGGGTAAATGACTGTTTACACAGGGAATACAATAGAACTTCTGTTTAATAGCTGATGTTGCATTATTTGTGATACATAGTCTTCATTCATGGTTCAGGGCCAAACGCAGCATTTGCAGCTGTCATCAAAGACAGATCCACTTCCACATTGCCTCACATGGGTGATACCACCAGCACACATGTAGAAACTGGCCTTGTCGTCTGGGTGGGGGTACAAACCGTCAGGTTTGCCATTGCAGAAGCCAGATCCTGGGGGGTGGGTGGTGGTAGTGGTGGTGGTTGTTGGACGAGTGGTGCTAGCACCGGGCTTTGGGGTGGTGGTAGGTGGCAGTGGGGGGAGCTCTGAATGGCAGAGAGAGAAAATGGGGTTAGCAGATAAATAAATGTCTATGAATAAAATAAATAAAGTAAATAATAAACAAAGGGATATTTAATATTGTAGCCAAAGAAAATTCAGCTTTAACCAGTTTAACCAGGAGTAATAATTGTCTGCCAGAAGACCACTAGCTTTGGCAGACATTACTCTCTGTTACTTCCATGGACTTACCAATATTAAGAAGTTTGCGGAGATGAGACAGCAGAGGGTGGCTGCCCTCCCCACAGAATCGTCCAGCAAAGTCATCCAAATCAAGAGCCCACACAAAGGCACCACCAAACTTTTGCTCCTGCATGTAGCGGACCTGTTTGGGAAAAATACGTTGAAATTGGTGTAAATACTTTGGATATGATATCCTCCTGAGACCCGGCCCATTCATTTATGTCCATTATAATGGACATTGTGTTTATCTGTATTTTCCTTAAG
>JBAJHX010000096.1:25165242-25191483 GCA_037176925.1 Amniataba percoides
CCTCAGGAATTTGATTGAAGACTGGATGAATGTCTGACGGTTAGCTGGAGTGGACACCATGATGGAGAACCTGAATGGAAGATTGAGTTTTGTTATCATACTTGGTGTGGGACCATCCAGAAACCTTTTTCTTATTCTTTTGTTTTGCATTAAATAGTACCTAGTAACATAATCCTGAGGGTGTTGGTCATGTGTTTGACAAACCTCTTTATGGTAAACCTTTATTTCATTTCAAACATATAAGATATTTTTAAAGAAGCATAAGATTTAACAAACAAAGAAGAAATACTCACTGAGTTGAGCCAAAGTTCCATCCACCAACAGCCAGTAAGGTCTTCAGTCCGGGGTTTCTTTAAAACATAGATGTGGTTTGGTGATTTGCATAAGAATATTTGAGATAACAAAAGCTCACACACAGTATGTAGCTTTAATAGTATATTGACACTTTATTGTTTATTGTTGTATGTTTATTTTTATTTATTCTCTTATTTATGTTATTCTCTTATTTTAAAGTTTTGAAAATTTCTATTATGTTTAAACAATTTCTATTATTTATTATTGTTATGTTTGTACTGCACTCTGGCACAACAATTTCCTCCGGGATGAATAAAGTTGTCGTATTCGTATTCGTATTAAAGATATTTCAGTCTTGGTCATGAACATACACGTTTAAGCAGAGAATATCTGATACGGCTCTTACTTGCTCTTCAGGCCATTGAAGGTCTTGTACAGGGTCTCGTCATTCCATTCATAGGTTACTAACTCATTATTGTTGTTGATGATGGAAAAAGCATAAATGAGATGGGTGCATAGAAACGGATCCACATTTTGGGGCATGTATTTCCCACTCCCGGGTCTATACTGGGACCAGTTGGTGAAGTAACACGCCATCTTGGAGGCAGTTGCTGGATTTCAGAGAAGGCAAATCTGTGGTCAGCATTGTCACTAATCTCCATTATTTTCACTTTAAGAAATATAGCTCAATGAGGGTAAATGCAAACTTGTGTGGTTGTATGGCCATGCCACAAGTTTTATAAAAGTGTAACTCACCCAGCTGGCAGATCACCAGGCACAAGCCTAAAGGGAGGTCAAAAGTAGCGATAAATGTATGATGTATTAAAAAACAACAGCAAAAAACTAACAAAAAAACCCATTATTATGAATACATAAGACTTATTGTATCTGTAACTGTAAAGCAGTGAGGCCTGGTGACTGTTTACCTGCCAGTATAGTGATCTTGGTCATTTTTACTTCAGAACTTGAACTTCTTCTCTTCTAGAATAAATAAAAAAATGTGAAGGAAAGAAAGCAAGAAAACAAGATAAATATGATATGGATGCTTCTTCATTAATTATTAAGAGGATTTGAATAACTTGATTTGATTTGATGATTTAATAACTTGACTGAAACTATTATTAACTCAAAGTATATGGCCGAGAAACCCCTTTAAAGTGCTTCTACAATAACCCTACAAAATAAACTGTCAAAATTTCTCTTGACTCTTCAAAGCCTTTTGTACTCATTTGAATAAAACAATAAATCGATGAGTTATGTGTAAAGACTTTCATTAATGTATGCAACTAATTAGTGTTTCATGTGGTCTCAGCAACTTAGGTTACACCAGTATTGTATGTTGTGAAAGACAAAAACAACACAATGGTTAATATCTAATTTCTTACAAAGAGTAAAAATACAGACGATACTGAACCACAGTAAACTACAGCTAAAATTCTACTGTCTACACGGAAGTAGCTCATGGAAACATAAAAGAAAAAACAGCACAACACTGCTAAATTCCAAGTGCAAGCTTACCTTGGGATCACACAAGAAACCGATGCGTATGAGCTTTCCAGCTTCTTATATATATCACACCTGTAAAGAGCAGCAGGATATCAGTCTTACTCAGAAAGTCTGAAAAGGAGGTGGGTTAGAATGAAGGGATAAGATAACTGACATCAGACAGGAACTCACAGACAGTGATAAGCTGTAGTATATGGTATAGACATGAGGAACAAATAAGCATTTTTCTGGAAAAGACATGGTATTCAGTTCAGTGACTCAGATGGGTCAGTGCTTTTCCTGGAGAAAACACTCTCAGCTTTGTCCTTGAGCATTCCCAGGAAAAACTCCTGAAAAAAAGTGAAAATAAAAAACTATATGTAGTTCGGTTGGCTGGTTTGAGTTTTGAGAGCTGGAGAATGATGCTGAAGTTAATTCCACACTGGAAACTGTCCACTTCTGCCTTTGTTCTCTTTAGACAATGCCGAAGTTAGCTTCATATTCACAGTTTCCAAAAGTTATAATTAAGTTAAGTGAATACATTGACTGACTTTCTTTGTACCTCTTATTCATGTGAAATCATTTTGGACATTTTAGGTCACACATTAACTTCTTATTATCTTATTATATACATTCACTTCTTATTATCTTGAGACCCACTATTAGTTTTTGTATATCCTTTATTAAAATCATATTTCAGCTCTCAAAAATGAAACCAGCCAACCAAACTACATGTAGTATCTCATGCGCACGATAAAGTTTTTTTTTGCACCTTTAGGTGCTTCGTAGTGAATCAGCTTAATTGAATTTGTCCAATAAAAATATTAGCCACAAGGATTTTATATGAACCAACTTTGGTGAGCTCCAATTTCTGATATTTCTGTTTGGCATCTCACTAGATTCCAAGAAGTTATTTAAGTCTCTGCACATACATTTCTACTAACCTTAATAATCTGACTACCAAACAAGATACGTGTTCATTTGTGAGCTTTAGAGGTGAAGTTAATGCTTGTCCACACAGCACCAGTGTAGGGTTAATCCCTGCTCTCTGTCTCTAAATTAAGTGAGGCTGTTCACTGTGCCTCTAGTTCATATTTTACACATAAATATGACATTGAAATTGATCCTCTTTCTTTTATCAAAAGAGTCAATAACTTCATTTCCCGAAAAGGGAGCTCGTCCTTTGATGTTCCTTTCACTGGCAACTCTTCTCTCTCTCTCTCCTCAGGACAGTAATGGAAACTGAACTGTCCAAGGACATCTACATAATCTGAGTAATGATCTCTGGCAGTACTTACATTCCTGCACGCAGAATAGTCCATTGTACATTAATTTGCTGAAGTGTTTGAAGAACATCTAGATTACTTTATCTCTCTTTTGTTGTCAAAAGCTGAGGAAGAGCAGTAGTAGTAAATATTGCAGTGAAGCACAAATAAATGATTAATATTTCTATTGATAAGATAATTATATAACTCCCTTTGTTCACGTTGGGAGTGACACTGTAGCCACCTGACACAGGTATGTATTTTTCAGAACTCGTCGTAATGAAAAGCTACCAAGACACGTCATTTAAGACAGAAGAAAAGCTCTTATCTTATCACAGCTGCTGCAGAAGCAGTTCCTGCCTCATAAACACTTATCTCAACTATGCTACATAAAATGGAACAACTGCTCCCCGTCCATCTTTTCCTTTTAGTGTTTGAAAACTGATCACCAGTAAGCACTGACTAGTATCTGAGCACTGTGGCCACGATGACAGTGATTATGACAGTTTCATTTCATTTATAATCCCATGATGAGATGGGCTTTTTTAATCATCTGAAACTTCAGAATCCAGCTGAAACTATGCAACTGAAAATTGCCTGTTTGTATGCTGGAAGCCAACAAGTGTTCTCAAATGTTGAAAATTATTCTTTGCCACAAAAATAAACACACATCATTTTAAGACATTACTGCAGCCTGTGCAGAGTCTCTGCTGCTCCCTGACTCATAAATCAGTAAATCAATATCATCACACCTGAACAGAGGAATTAAGGAGAAAACCTCATACAGGCCACATTTTCAACATCAGACATCCTAATCAACAGTCACATCATGTGCAACATTTTGTGCAGCGGTCAAAACTTTATAATTTCCTCCTTAACTAGTGTTAAAGTGTCCTTTTTTGAAGCACATTGTAGATAATGTTTTATTAGAGTTTTTCTTCCGTTTATCATCACTGAATAGTCTCTTCTTTAACTAAGGAGTGCTGCAATGAGGCCTCAGTCACGACTGCACTGTAATTCTAGATAGTCACTGACCCTTTGTCTAGTTTATCTGTATTTATGAGGCCCGAGGGTTAGGCCAGGTTCTATTGATACCTTGATAACAGGACACTGAGAAAAGACTTGGGCACAATTTTTATCAAAATCATCAGGGTCATCAGATGGTGGCCAGTATGGTGTGTTGCAACATTAACATTACATATTTTGGTTAAATACTGTATATATTTAAACTTTATTGTTGCACACAATTCTCTTGATTTTAATATTCATAACATGCTACCCAACATAACTGTCAACTAACCCCTTGCCAGTTTGAGTATTTCATGTGTTCTGCATCAAACACACCGGGTGAAACTATTGAGGTGCTTGATTAGCTGCATGCGATGTGTGCTCTCATGACTGATTCGATTCTGGACACTAAAAGTGCCATATTGTGTGGAAATTGGAGAAACTACCCTTAATAGCCCATGTTTTTTTACATGTGTTGAATGACAATAAAAAATCCTTGAATCCTTGGATCCCTGAATCTTTGAATATTAGTTGTGTTGAGCTATTTGATTTGTTCATTGAACACAGCTGAAAGTTAGTCATTCATGCCAGTATACATCATTTGCACGGGGGTTTGAATAATTTTCACAATGTCCAAGTGTCCTGAATCAGAGATTCCAGAGAAGTGGCTGTTCACGTTATTTAAAAAAAAAAAAAAATTTGTTTATGGAAGTTGTGTCTCCACTGACTGCCGCTGCTGTCCTCCATGCTTGTTGTTGTCGAGTGTCTCCAGGGGCTCCCGCCTGTACATAATTGTTGTTGTTACATAATTGTGGCCCAGATCTGATTAGTGAAGATCAGATTTGATGTGTTTTTTGCTGTTCACACTGGAAAAAATCAGATTTAGGCCACATGGACTTGCATTGTGAACGCAGTCTTTGAGTGGAACTATACACTAACAGGGAGCGTGAACCTTTGTATTCCAAGACCAAAGTTCTCTTCTTAGAGACAGTCTTGAACTGGCACATTTATTTGGCGCTTTCTCAAGTGGAGTTGGTTTGGTTTTTGTGATGCTTTGATTTGATTAATCTCATCCACAGCCACTGTGTCAGGGCAAAGTGCAAAATTCAAAGTCATTTTATTAATCCATTCAAAAGCATATCAGTTACAGTGTGTCATTGTCATTCAAGACCATTATGATGGGACATTTCATCATGACATCACATAATATAAGCTCTTCGTGTAGCCTAATATAAAATGAATTTGCAATATTGACAAAGGGTAAGCAATGATGTCATCAGAATGACCACTCAAGTTAACTCACAAGATCCACATTATGCCTCACTGATCTGTTCATCAACACAAGACCTGCCTCTTGTGGTTTATAACTTTTATGAAAATCTTTTAAATCTAATCGAGTATTTGACAGGTGTTGACAGATTACTGTTTGTCTTATTAAAAGCTGGAGGATCTGATAAACAGGCGAGGAAAAACTGGGCATCGATGTTTCATTGTACGTGATGTGCAGGAATGTGGTGTATTTCAGTATAACTGAATTGTTGCAGTTACTTGTAACTGTTTTGGCAAAGATGATCAGCTCATTCAGATTCTATATGAACACAGAAAAATTATCACTACCACAAGATTATTACAGAAGTGAATCACTATTTACTACATGATTTTTTTGCTTTATTAATTATTTTTATTAGCTTTATTCCTTTATAAGCACACTGTAAGACTTAAAGAATTTGTCGAAAGCCTCTTCTTTTTTTTACTTTTTGCAGTCAAGGTTGTGAAAACAATGACAGATGGTTGATGGAATTGAAAACTGTATTATTATTATTATTATTATTATTATTATTATTATTATTATTATTATTATTATTGTGAAACATTCTCTCATGTCCCATCTTTATCAGTGAAATGTTAACAGCTAGAGAGAAAGAGGAGACACGGTAGATATAAAATGTAGCCAATGAGCACACAGATACAGAAGGCACACCACCTAGTGACAGGATGTTGTCACACCACCTACCTACAGTCGCACTGAAGTAAGTAAAAGACAGGAGAAACATGTCAAATGCAGATTTGACATGTTTGACATTGGGTCCACTTGTCCCTCTAGGTTAGGGGTCGATGCAAACCAATACAAAGTGGAGTGATTGTCTTCTTCTTGAATAAACGTTTCTATGCTGAAAGGAAACATCTATTCCAGAAAGACCATGCCTGCATACATGGGGCAGGGATGGTGATGAGTGATTTGACGAGGATGGAAATTTGAATCATATGCTATAGCCTTTATAGTTAACACATGTAAACCCAGCTGAATAGCTAATGGAGATTGTGAAGCTCTCCACCACCATCAAAAACACCAAATGAGGGAATATCTTTACAAGAATGGTGTTCATCCCCCCACAGACTTGTTCAGGACTCACATAGTGATCCAACACCTCACTAAGATACTTTATGTCAGTTTTACTTTAATGTCGCCTGTCTGTACATGTGTTGTCCAACACCCCTCTGCACTGACACACTGACATTACAGGAGTCACAAATGCAGGGAAAAGGACAGTATTTGGCTTCCCACTAAAAAACATGGCCAGTTGTGGCTGTCTGAAAAATGCAAAACCGTAGATATCACTACAGGGACTAAGCCTCAGGTCTTCACATGCTGTGTTTTGCCTGGAAACCGCAGAGGAACAGCTCTTGTCTCTGTGTTGGTTTTAATACATTTTTCAGTTTTCTGTTTTTTAAAATGAAAACTGTGGCAGTCAGAGGGATCTGAGGGAGATTTTCTAAGAGGGCTGGGAGAGGCCAAAAAATGAATGTTGTATGTGATTATACACAAAATCACATTTACCCATGGTTTACCAAACATTAGAAAATCTTTGAAGAGACACTTACATGTAAGAGAAACACAGCAGTAATGTTTCCTTGAATGCAGAGTAAAAAAATGATTTAATTGTGCAATCAGCGTATGTGCAGTGTATATAAAAAGGTCAAGAAAATCTTTGCTTTTCTTATAAAACAGAAGACTGAAAAGTGAATCAAGCATATCTTTCATCAGGTCATGTGACGGTTAGTTTTTGTTTATTTTGTCTGGAAAGCAGTGAGCCTGTAAGTTTACTTTCAGTCTAGTTGTAACCCAGCAGCATGAGGTTGGAAACTGACGCTCTGTGAAGAGACTTTATTGAAACATAATTCACTTATTTTATTATTAGTCTTATTTTCACGCACTGCATTTGAGGTTCATGCTCTTGTGGCTCAGGGCCAGTTGCAGCATTTGCAGGAGTCCCAGTAGATGAGGCCGGGCTGGCAGCGGTGCAGGTATGTGTTTCCTTGGAAGCACTGGAAGTAACTGGTCTTATCGGCTGCGTTCTCGTACAGGCCATCAGGGCGGCCACGGCAGAAATCAGCAATGGGGTCCCTGGTGGTAGTGGGGGCTGGGGTCGTGGTGGGCTTTGGGGGGAAGCCTGCAGGGATTGAACAAACAGTTAATCTTTTTTCCTGACTTCACTACAAACTGCACAAAAACTGAAACACAAACCTAATTTTTATAAAAACAAATACAGGAAGGCAGATGCAATTGATTTCAGGTCTATAGGATCACTATCGATCAATCCATTGATTATAACAGTAAAACAAATGCCTAAGTCATCACTTAAACTTCAGTAAGTTAGCTGAATTATGATATTTACCCATTGACATTCTGAGGTGGTTGACGAGAGGATAAGCTCCAGCTGAGCAGAAGGATCCACCAAAGTCATCCATGTCCAGTGTCCACACATGAGCTCCTCCAAGGTTGTTGGCAGTCATCCACTGGACCTACAGGGCGTCCACATCAGTAAGAAAGATCATTAAATATCAGCACCTACAGGTCTGTGAACATATCCTTAATGGAGAAATACATATTTATAACAGTAGAAATATAAACTCTAAACTAATTCAGATCATAGAGAGAAAAACTTTACAAGAACATTTGATCACAGATCACAAGAGTATAGGTGTAGGTAGTAATGGCAGCCTTGGTTACCTTGGATGAAAAGCTGCGCATGTCATCATAACCCAACCAAGAACTGCCAATGGTGGCATAAGGAACCTCCTGTTCAGAGATCCATTCAACAGTAGCACTGGGGATAAAGTCGCAGATCTGGTAACACAGACAGAAAAACATAGTTACATCAAACATCACAGGGCTTGGAGCAGAGATGCTATAACTCACTGAAAGTAACGGTTACTAAAATAAACTTAACAAGGCATTATATAAATGCACTGTACTTCATAATAGGCCCAGAAGCCAGCAGTGCGAGTGTAGGGTCCGGCGTCTGCGGGGCCATTAGCTGGTGCTCCAAGACCATTGGCTCCGGTGCTAAGGCGGTAGGTTCGTCCATAGGTGGGGAAACCCAGCAGCAGTTTGTCAGCTGGTGCTCCCAGAGACAGCCAGTGAGACACAGAAGAGTTCTGCCAAAAACAACAAGGACAAGACAGAAATCAATACCAGAGTATAAAACTATATTTTTGAAACAGAATCAGATATCTTTGTAAAGGTTAGGTTTGCCAGTGCTGCCCATAAATAAAAGTAAATTAACAAAATTTGGTCAAAATTGGCAAATAAATATATAATACATGTCGAAATATATAAACTATATGTAGTTTGCAGATTTTTCTCTTGTGTGTGTTTTTATTGGGTGTCTTACAATATTGTGATGAATGTGTGAGCCAGAGTCCACAGGGCTGTGGTACAGTGGGCTGTTGTGCCCAGTAGATGCCTCCCAGTGTCCATGGAAGTCATAGGTCATGACATTGATGAAGTCCAGGTGACTGTTGATTGCAAAAGTTTTTCTTTTTAGATTTTTACATTTCACCATTGTTGTAGGACCATGATCCACCTCAGTATAAATACAATTAAAGGCACATTGGTGAAGTTATTTCTAAAAAGTGTCCCATCAGTGCATACTGGTCCCCTGTTCAGTTATTCCCAGATGTCCTTAAACCAGAAACTGACACTATCTGAAATTATAAATTTTGTGAAACATAGCAATACAATGACTGTGTTTCACAAAATGTATAATTTCTTGAATAGCTTACCATTCTGAGCATAAACACATATGTATATAGTTTTTTCTTGCACACTATGGTATATTATTTACTTGTATATTATTTTATGTATTTCATTTGCTAAATGTTTGTATTTATATTATTCTATATTTTTAATTTGTCTGCATTGAAGACAGAAGAGCAAATTAAGAATTTCATTGTACAGTGCAAATGACAGTAAAACTCTCAAAGCTAAATCAAACTTACGGTGCAATCTTGTCGACCTCGTAGGCTCTGTCAATGGTAGGACGGAGAGAAGCGACACTGGCTGACAGCAGCAGCTGAGTTTTCCTGTTGTCTTTGGCATCATCCTCAAAGGCCTTGGACAGCTCCTGTTGGCAGAAAAAACAAAATCACAAAGGATACAAATAAGAGGACTTAATATTATCCCAATTAATGCTGCAGCCTCAGTGTGCCGAAGGTTTCGTGAGTTGGTGGTGATCTTAAAAGCCACGGTGAAGCAATGCATACGTCTTCATGGATCCAGTGCAAAGTCACTGAGATGACCATACCGAAAGCTACTTTAAACTGAAAACATTACAAAGATAGGCCCATCCTTACCGTGACCAGAAGAGTGAACTTCTCTTTGTCCCCCGTTGGGCTGCCATTGTGTGCAGGATATTCCCACGCCAGGTTCAGCCCATCAAAGTTATTGGCGCGTAGGAAGCTGATGGCTGACCTGATGAAGGCTGCGCGACTCTCAGGCCTGGCAACTACTGCAATAAATCTGGTGGGATGTAGAAAAAAAATCATGTGACTGCCACTCTGGTACTACAGCAACAGTAAAGGTTTCTGACCTTTCAACTGAATGTGTTTCAAGAACATTGAGGATGTGTGTTGAAGACCATGTGGACAGGGGTAAGGTTTGAACTTACGGACTGATTCCATTGACTGTGCCTCCAACAGACAGCAGAGTCTTCAGTGTAGGATTGCTAATAGCAGAGAGAGAGAGAGAGAGAGAGAGAGAGAGAGAGAGAGAGAGAGAGAGAGAGAGAGAGAGAGAGAGAGAGAGAGAGAATGTTAAATGTGATAAAATCCACAAACAAAACTTTTGGTCAAATGTAAGCTGATGACATAACCCTTTATCTAACAACTTCAGACAACAGGCTTGGACGGTTTAAACTTGCTATTAGGAAGTTATTATTGTTTAATGATAGGACCAAGATCTTACTATAGTTTTAAAACCTATAAGCCTATAGTTATACTTAACCTGTACTTCTCAATATTGCTTGCAGAACATTGAAATAATAAATATTTTTTATTCATGAAGTGCAAAGTAAAGCCAAGAAGAATTTGACTGTGGAGTTTGCAAATTTAAAGGCATTTTGAATTAAAGATTGCTCTCATGTACTTAATACTGATTCAGTAATTGGTACTGACCCTTTATTCCTTTTAAGACACAGCTTATAAGGTGATGGTTCCTCCCTTGATAATCTTACATACAGATGTTAGGCTTGGCCTCATGAGGGTCTGAATGACAGGAATTTTGGTCCAAATCCTTTTTTGATATATCTTTATTTTAAGAATACAGTAACTGAGTAGGTTAATTTGCCTCTAAATTGCCCCTAGCAGTGAATGTGAGTGTGAATGTTTTGTCTGTCTTTCTATGTCAGCCCTGTGACTGACTGGCGTCCAGTAAAGGCTGTACCCTGCCTCTCGCCCAATGACAGCTGAGATAGACTCCAGCACACCCTGCGACCCTGTGTGTCAGGATCAAGCATGTATAGATAATGAATGAGTGAATGTATTAGGTCTATCTAATCAAAGATGTCTGAAAGATAGAACATAAATGCACTTGACATTAGTTTGGATTTTAAAACAGGGTTCCAGGCTAGAAATGATAAAGATCTAAATATTTTTATAGTACAGCTCTGGAACCCACATTGAGCATTTCTTTTTTGTTTTGGCATAAAAGTGATACAAGCATTGTTAGTCACATGTTGGTGTGTATAATGGTGGACTGTACAGACTGTTTTAACTCACACATTCCTGAGGCTGTTCAGCCTAATGTACTGCTGATCATCATTCCACTCAACGGGGCTGATCTGGTTGAAGCTGTTGATGGTGGCCAGAGAGTAGATAACGTGCGTGCACAGGAAGGGATCGATGTTGTCTGCTGTGAATTTGGCACTGCCGGGCCTGTACTGGGCCCAGTTGGTCATGTGACAGACCAGTTTATTGGATGAGGCTGAAGGAAGACAGTAGGGCATCAATGATGGGACTTGAAGTGCACCTGCATTGGTTCTGAAACACTGATCATGTTAGTCTGCAGAGGAGTCAGTTCCTGCTGTCCTGCAAAATTAGTACTTACCAAAGTGAAGAACGAGCAGGACGCCCAGAGCTGAAAAAAAATCCACAGGAAACGGGATGAGAGATGTGAGACTTTGGCAATATAGAAATGCAGTGTATAGAGTACATGTTCACAAAAAAAAAAAAAAAAAAGAAAAAGTTGAGTGAACAGGGAAACAATAACCAAAATATAATTGCTACAATTGGAAGAAGAAACATAAGTATATTCACCTGGTACCTTCAAACAATATCCAATTGTTACAATAATATTATATTTGACTGAGAGTGTACATATATAAATGGAAGATATGAAACTAGGATACATATTTGATTAGATACTAGAATTATGTCAACAGTTGCCTGAATGTATTTGAAATATGTGTATCATGAGATAGATTTTGATTAATAATGTTATGCTGAATGTTAAAAATTGACTAATTTTGACTTCACTTATGGCTCAGGTCAGCTACTAAATGTATATGAGTGGTATGTCTCACTGAATGAATCCATGTATAAACACATGACTGAATGAAGAGATCTTAGCAGCATAAGCTGACAGTCCCCGCCAGTTTTTCAATGTATGCAATATTTATGTAAAGTTGTTCCTTCTAACTGCTATATTGAATTAAAAAATGAAATGATTTAGTGGTATATACCTGTGAGGAGTCTGGACATTGTGCTCTGTGGGGATCCAACCAGTAATTTGTTGCAGTACTGAATTTCTGAATGACCATAAAATATTTACGAGATGAGAAAACACTCACAAAAAAGCAACATCCAGCACATGAAATAATTTGTATTTTAGATGATGGCAGCTTTGCTCACGCTACACTTCTACATTTCACATGATAGTTAATTCAAAGTCTTCATTAATTAATGAAATGAAACAAAAAGATTAAAACCATTCAAAGGCATAATTTTCATCAAATTTCTTTTGATGGACATTTGGCATACTTCTTTAACATGTTAAATGCTAAGCAATTAATCAATTTTAAAAAATCCTTAAGTACATCAAAGATTGAAAATGAGTTAATAGTTAAGCTAATAATTATGACATAATGTTACTACTCTTCCCTTTCCCTTTAGAATTAAATGCTATGCAAGCTGTGTGCATGACACAACTAAATTCTAGCTACATATGACACAAACATACACAAACATAGTGACAATCTCATTACCTGTCTTCAAGAGGAAGTGAAGTGGAGTCCAGGGCTCGGTTGAGTTGGTTCAGATTTATATTTACTGACTAATAGCTGGTGTCAAAGTGCAGCTGATAAAGGCTCAGTCTGGTGGAAGTCTGGCTGTCATGCCTAATAACCCGAATTCCAGGTAAGAGTGGGCGAAGCCATTAAAGAATTTGCGGGAAATAGCTATCAGCTCAATTTTTTTATGTCACAGGCACTGTAGTGACGAGTGTAATCAGTAGCCATTTGCATTAATTAATGATTAGTAATGAAAGACTAAGTGTGGTAAATTCAGCTTTACATCACAGTCAAGATATTTTCAGCCAAAACATGTAAAAAAAACTCTGATACTGTTAAAACAAGCGTTTTATAGAAAAGCAGATCTTTGACTTTTACTTAACAGTAATAAGTAATAAACAGTAATGTGAAAGCAGGAAATGCACACATGACTGAAATTCAATCCCAAGGTTTTTATTTGAAATCATATTTACAAGTAGCACCCCTCCCACCCTTCCCTCACATTTGCATTCAATCACAATTTTAAAAGGGCCCAAAGGCAACATTACCAGTGTGTTCAGCCAAGCCAAACGAACCACAGACTCGCTGTTACCACTTTCAGTGAGGGATGAAATGAGTCAGTCCATCAGAACATTCAATGACTGGGCACCCAGAAGTGATGAAATTGCTTAATGGATCATCAATAAATACTAAAGGCATGGAGAATACACTTTGTACTGAATAAAGCACAAAAACACAAACCAGTGCATCATTCAAAAACTCTGAAAACATTTCTAACTTCTGGACTAGTGTAGATATGAAGCAGCTGTGTGAGGCATAATTTCCGAGAGAAAGACAGTGACGGTGATTTAAATAAAGTTTGGAAGGCTGACACCAATAATTCAGCACTAAAACTGACAGCAAACTCAGACTGAGTATTGAGACTTGAGGTGTTAAAATCAAAACCAGGATACTGAAATCAATGTAGGCTCAGAGGTAGACGCTGAAACCGGAGCTGTCAGCACAGTAGAATATTGGTCCCACCCAAACCTCAATTTTTACTAATCAAAGATGTGTGACATGTGAGCAACAATAACAGCCAGCTACAAGCCTACAAGGTGACATTCGGGGTGGACACGTTTTGACATTTGTGGTATTTTGCTTTCCAGTGTTCACAGAAAATGATTTCCTTAAGTTTGTCTCATACATTGGTTTGGCTACACGCAAAATAACAAGTTAAGAGCAACATTTTGGTGCATGAGGCATGTAATGAAAAGTTACATTTTCCTGACAAAATAAAGCACATCATTGTACAATCAGATGGCCTATCATTCAACCACTTGCAAAGTATAAAACGTAATACTGAAGTAACACAAACAGAATTTTGGTTGTCCAGACCATTAAGATGGTTAAATATAACACAACAAAACAGTTAAATATAAACAACAAAAGCAAAAAATAATTATCTGGACATCCTATCCAGAGGTAATGGTTAACAGAAAACCTTCACTCACAGGTTTGTCCACACATTTGTCTGAAACCCCACAATTTGATTTTGGCATTTTTAAATAATAATAATACAACACATCCATGCAGACCAAAAAAACTTGTGAATGTGTACCTAAAGCTTAAATGCTGGAGTTTCTTATGTGATTCACCAACTCCTGATGCTTTGGCTTTGGCTACGAAGCAGGTGAACTGGAAAACATGGCTGCTATCTGGCAGTTAACTTGCAGGTGATGAGGGCTGTAATTAATGAACAAATCAGTCTAAAGTAATTTCATCCAAGTAATTTTTTTTATAATGTTGGGATGTGACGACACCTGATAAGGGCCTGTGGGTGCTGTACAGGTGCAGGTGGAAGCCTCAGATGAGTGACTGTTTGCCCACAGACTGACCAATGAAAGGCCACAGAGTGGGATAAACAAGAAAGATTATAAAAATGATGACACAGGGTGTTGGAGGCTGGCGTTGATTTGAAAGTTTAAACTTTTTTTGATAAGAGTACCTTCAATTAGACCCACAACAGAGAAATAAAACTATGAAAAAATGTATTTGAAGGTCTCCTCACTACTTACTAACTAACTAACTAACTAACTAACTAACTAACTAACTAACTAACTTACTTACTACTAATGCCACAGTTTTCCTGAATCGATTTTGTTCACTTGTCTTGGCCACATGATGACAACTGATTTATCCCTATCGTATGAAAACTGAGCTAACTAAATGCACTGAAGAAAACAAGGAGATGTGTCTGAAAGCCAGTAAGTGAGTGAGTTAAACTCTCCAGGGTGAAGAATAAACTCTGACACGGTACTTTGTTAAGATTTGGGATTGATTGAGATACAGACAACAAAGATCTGGCTATTATGTAACATAATGTAAAGCAGACTAACAGAAGACTAAACCATGTGATACACTTTTCACTGACTCTTAGAAGACAAACCCAAAGCATCAGTTAGCCCTCAACCTTTCAAGTACTGTTTAAAGCAACAACAATAAAATAAGGCAACAACAACAAAAGACACAAATTGTAAGCACTTAATGTCAATCTTTGACATGCTGACCAGACCCGACCTGGGCAGGATAACTGTGATGAAACATACTGCCTGAATGAGGTTACATCCTTCCTGTAAACCACAGTGAGCTAGACATGTTACATAAGGGCTGATAGAAGCTGACAGGATTACAATGAGGACGATATATGACACCGTTAACTGCACTCGCTGATAACTTTGGTCACCAACTCTTTCATCTCTGCCAGCGATTTACCCCTGCTGCCTCAGGCATTTCATATCAACCTACTGTATAAAAGCAGCTGCAATAAACCCAATAAACACTAAACACAAGCGTCTTTACATTTTTGTTGGGATTATTTAAACATTGCAGGCACAACAAATGCTAACAAAGAATCAAATACTCCTTCGTCCATCCTATTTTACTTGAGACAAAAAATAGAAAATGTAAACATTCATTTGGACCAGTGACATATTTCTGTAGTTACAGCTGGGACAAAACACAAACGAGCGTAAATACATTAGCGGGAGCTAAAAAAAAGACACTGATAAAAAGTTCTTCGGTGCTTCAGTGAGTGAGTTGTTCTGTTCACACTGTGAGCAACAAGGCTAGCAAGTCATAAAAAGTTCAGTTAGGCAGAAACCAAGGGGCTGTGTCAGTAACATTTCAGTTACCTCGCTTTTTAAATATTCTTTTGGGTTTGAAACCAGGCAGAACCACTGAACTCCGTGAAGTAGAGACATTCTTCCTGTGTGCATTTTGAACTATCCTTTACCAAAGACCTTTCTGTAGATCTCTGAAGAAGATTTTTCAGTCATCTTTCAGCTTGTGTGTGCTATAATAGTGTGATGTATAAATATTTATGTGGCTCACAACATTTCCGTGGTATTGTCAAAGACATTTGGAGTGATCCTGTTTGTTTTTGTGGATCAGAGAAAAGCAGAGTATAATAAGTGAGAAGAAGTGGCTCCAGGTATCCTGAACTGAAACATAAAGTCTGACTTTAATTGGCCAGATTTCATTTTTTGGAGAATGGCTGGTTTCAACCTTGGAAGTGACAGAAAATCAAAGTAACCGGTTTTAATTTGAAACTTTTCCAAGTCACTGCTCTCCAGGACAGTGAGGTTGCTTCTGTGATTTCAGAGGCTTTTTACAGGACTGATGACAGGAAATGTAAAGACAAATGGACTCCTGTTCTTAATATTTTGGATCTTCACAGCTGTCACACCACCCACAACCGGTCACAATACAGAACTTATCAGTCAAGTTGCTCTCAGTGTGAACCAGCTGACACATCACATGTAAGACTGTACTGTATGTACACAAGTTATATACACTGATTCTATGAATAATTTACACCTGAAGTCTGCGTCTCGGCAGCTACAGTTTGAAGGCGTCAGCCACAGATGTGATGGTCCCCATAAGGCATGGTATTTACTGACACTGGTACACTAATACACAACCCCTTCCACCACCCGAGGCCCTCTTTGTTTTTTTATTATTTAAAAAAATGAAAACTGAAACCCCTCCTTCCTCCCCCACCCTGCAAATCCCTGCAGTGCTACGATCCCTCCACCCCCACCCAAAACACAGGCTGAGACACAGGAGAGCTTCAAGCCACTGAAAGTAAAAAGTCCAGCGACTGGCTGAGATCACAGGCCTGACCGAGACATAAGAGAGAGCAGAGCCAAGCCGGTGAGGAGGTGGAGAGGCTGACTGTGCAGCGTGGAGGAGGCCT
This sequence comes from Amniataba percoides, assembly GCA_037176925.1. Lineage (NCBI taxonomy): Eukaryota > Metazoa > Chordata > Actinopteri > Centrarchiformes > Terapontidae > Amniataba > Amniataba percoides. Next base: position 25,182,099 of record JBAJHX010000096.1, read on the forward strand.
CGTTCTGCACCATCATACCAGTTCCTGTGAACGAGAAAGAGAATAAGAGACTTTATGTAACAGCTAAGTTTTACAAGGTGGAGACTTGCTGATTATAAATGAGTAATATTTTCATCGCTGACGGTCGGCAGCTCATACAGCAGACAGTCAGTACACTTTGAGGTTCAAACGTCTTCAGGTTCATTTAGAGCTGAGCGTTGAACCCCACTACAGGTTTGGTACCTACCGATATGTATATCATACCAAAACACAGGTATAATTTCAGAGAATAAAAACTTTTAAAAGAGAGCAAACAAAAACAGATGTTATTTACACTGTGGGGACCTCAACTAAATGGAAGTTTGAATTGTTTGATGATTCCTCTTTTGGGGCCAAACATTTATAACTGTAAATAATACATGTGTCTGGATTAAACATTTTTTATCAATGTTAAAATGGGAAACGGTGAAGGAATGAAGAAAAACACCTGTATAACAGCAGATTCCAAACTTTGTCAGTTCATATTTATAACAGTAGAATAAATCTCACTGCCCTGTGTTTGTTGTAGATACTGCTGACATGTTTATGATCAACATAATAGATGTCCCAATGTTCCTATCACTTAGATAACACGGCCTTGAGTGAATAATAGGCTTCAGTCTCTCAAAGTCATAATTGAGGTCATCCTATTATACAGTATCCAAATGTTGCTTTCCAATGTGCAGATTAAATAGATTTGAACAGATAAACCCCCCTGAGATGTGCTGTTCCTCTCCAGCCATCAATGACTATTTCACTCTGCGTATTACTCTAAAACCTCACTGTCACTCAGGGAGACTTTGCCGCGTGGTTCTTAATTCCTCACCTGAGTCCCGGGACACAATGATCTCGTGTGCTGGTCCGTCCCCGCCCTCTCCCCAGGACCGGATCTCCAGAACAACGTAGCCGTTGTCTTTTGGCAGCGGCAGGGTCACTGATGTCTTTGTCTTTTCCAGAACCTTCAGCGCTGTCTGGCCTTCGTGTTTGTACAAAACCTGACACACACAACACAGCAGGTCTACAGTCAGCTCAGACCTCAGCAACATGAAAGGAATCTGAGCAGGGTGCATATGGTCGGCAAACACCCACAACACACAACACACAACGCTGCTGAAGGTATTTTTAGTGATTTCATGACTTGTGTGCAGCAGCCTGTTTGTGCTGAAATGAAAGGGGGATTGTTACAGCAGCTATCTCTTGATGACCGTGTTTTCCTCATGCATGAGGTGGTACGAGGCTTATAAACATGATCTTTGATTTTCTTATCCAAGCTTTTTATTACGTCTCATATCTTATATGCAGAGATTACAAGTATCCTGGTTTGACACACATCAGCCAGCGATCTATATCGACATCAGCCGACCTTTATGTGGGTAAATAGCCTCTTAACACGATCACCTGATCATGACAGCTACATTTGTGTGTGCATTAATTATTATTACATAATATCTATTTACAGAGAGACCTCAAAATGAAATTCATTTTTTTAACAAAAATAAATACAAACATGAAACATACTAAGCTGTTCAGTCTGATTTTAATGTATCCAGTCTGATAGGACGTTACAATAGACCTAATAATCAAATATTCATGGTGTGCAGTTTTACAAGGCTTGGCAGGTCCTGATTTATTTAAGATTTACTGCTCACCAGGTGAAACTGTAAGCCACGTTTCAAGGAAGTCACGTTGCTGTCTGCATTACTGTAACTGCAGTCTGACTCCAGGTCAGGTGTTACTGACCTGCGTCATCATTTTGGAAACTACTGCCTGAAAGATGCAGACAAACACACACTTTTAATTAGACAGACTTACTTTGTAGCCCAGCACGGCAGACTCATTGTGCATGGCCTTCACATCGTCCCACCTCACCGTTACCCATGAGCCATCGGTCTTCCACGACACATTGCCAGGTCGACGATTAGGAGCTGTAATGGAAACACAAACATGTTTTTTAAAAATGAACATTTATAGCTGAAAGAAGGAAAAAGGTGAATGAAAAAGAAAAAAAGAAACAAGAGAGATTACAGATTTTACACACGAAAACAAATTTCTAGTCAAGGTTATCTCAGTTTGGTCTTTGGTACTTTGGGAACTCAAAATATCAGCATCTATGAGGACAGTTTTCTAAAACTTTATGTTGTATTTATTTATAAGTTTAATGTCTTACAAATTTATGGTGCAGCACTAAATCACTCGAGTAGCCAGCTGGATACCACAGGATGGTAAGAATAGTGTCAACATTACAAATGATAAGAAGACATATTCATTTGATTTTTTTATTTTTTCATTGACACTTCATGTAGGTATTTCTACATACAGTGTATGTGTATGTGTTCAGTGATATTAGTGATTAGTTACAATAATTTAGTATAGCTATAGACACACATATGTACAGGGAGTGGCTGGGACAGGCCGACGTGGCTCCTGACAGCTCTGAAACAGAGATCATGTCTAATCCTCACACTGAATACATTTACAGCCACAGGCCCAGGAAGTGTTAAGTACCTACTCTTCTTCCTCAGAACTGAGAAGACCTACAAGCTACAAGAGCTGAGAGGGATAGTGAATTTCTGCCAGGAGGACGGGTGGAGGGATAGTCTGTATGGGTCATTTTACCTAGTTGTATTACTCACAGCATCTTAAAGACAAGACATGCCTGAGGAGATGTGTGTGTGTGTGTGTGTGTGTGTGTTTGTGTGCATCTGTGTCATTGGCTATGGAAAGTAAATAATGACCAAACTACAGAAAGTCAAAAAATGAGAGCAATTATAAACACATTAAGACATGTAAACATGAGGTCATATGGACGGATGGGTAAATCACTGATTGGATATTTTGTGGAGGGAAGAAATCAAATTTCAGTGACGTCATGCAGCACTAAACCAAACATTTGCAAAGAAACAAGTAATTGTGATAATTGGTGAAGACCTCATTACAGAGAGTGTAGTCACAGTGTGGTTCCCAACATTTTTAATGAGCAAATTCTAAAATCCCAGTGTGCAGAGGAAGACTTCATTATGGTCTTGGGGAAATATACATACTCAGCTGGAAACACAATTTTAAGTTTGTTAAGTATGGTTGGTCAATGTTTGATCTCTCAAATGTTGAGACTGTTTTCATTGTTGCTGGAGGTTTACATTTGTATTTTTATCTGTTAAATGTATAAATCTTAAATCTATGCACAGATTTGTTATTTGCTTGCTGAGTATTTAGTCCTTAATTCGTGTGATTTTGTGTGCATGTGAGTGCCTCAGCCGTACGTGGTTTCCTGGTGGTGACGGCGGTGCGCGGTGACGACGGCCCTGTGCCGGCGCTGTTGTACGCCAGAACGGCGACATGGTAGCGAGTGCTGGGTCGAAGTCCCGACACTCGGGCTGTTGTTTCCAGTCCTGCCGTCCGCACTCGGTCTGCTGCCGCCTCCCGTTCATGCTGCCGCCAGTACCGGATCTGAGAACACGCATCAGGTCATCCAGACACTCTCAAACACTGAGCTGAAACACTCAATGTGACTCTTGCACTGGAAACACCCTGCTCCATATTCACAAATCTCACATTTACAGCAGCAGATGCACTAAATAAGTCAATATTTTTCTTTTTGGATTCTGTGTGTCTTTGGTTTTAATGACTGACTAATGAGGTCATCCGTCTTTATCAATTAGATAAATGAAACTGATTATCTAAACTTTACCAACAGGCACAGACGTGCTGGTACCAGTCGTCACTGAACTAATAAAGTAATACATTTATTATGATCTTGAGGACTGAAAAAAATCAAAGCTGATAAAGTGGCTTGTGTGACTGTGAAAAGCTGATAAAAAGCTGATAAAATTTGAACATGAATGGCAAGTCAGAGGACTGTGTACAAATAAGCATCTTTTATGAGACCAAAGTCTGAGATTGTTTATCTTCCAGCGCAGACAAACAATGTATGATCAGCTGAACGCCATACTACAAAATACACCTGTTTTCACAATATAAGGAGAAAAATGTCAATGATAATCATGTCACACAGTTTTATCCTTCCTTACTTTATTGGCTAAATGTAAACCAATTACATGACAAAGAAAAAAATGTTTTCACTTTTTCTGTTTCCTCGCTTTGTGGTTTAGCAAGGTGCTATTGTGGAAGAAAAAACTGACTGGTCTGTATATGACTACATGAGGTGATTTTCCATCCTATCAGTTGGCTTTGTTGTAAAAACAGCTGTGTTTTTATGCAGCTCATCACCTCGTATCCTCTGAGGATGCCGTTGGCACTGAGCTGCTGGACGGGCTCCCACGAAACCTGGATCTCGAAGGCGGTCAGGGCCGTAGCGTTGATGTTTGACGGTCCCACTGTTGGCTCTGTGAGGAGTCAGAGACAGGTCGGCGGGTCAGAGTATAATCTACACAGTGGTGCAAACTGACAGCCATGTTCATTTTACTCAGTGGATTCAGAAGTGAGCTGCCTGTGGTCAGTCTACCAAGAGTTGTGGTAGCCCTCTAGTGTTGGACAGAGGGAAACAAGATGCTGCAGCTGTGTTTCATGACACATCTTGTTTCCTTACTGCTGACCTTCACTCTGTGATGCTGAGTGTTAGATCTTTTTCATTTGTATTCATCTATTTTCAACTCTGACACTTATTTGGTCTCTGTGATCTAAAAAAAAATTAATTGAAATATTTTATCATTGTGGGACAGGGAGTTACAGGATTTTAGCACCTATGATCTAATCTTATAGACGATAAAAATCTCATTAAATATACCGTCTGCTGTCCCTCTGTTTGTTTGTGTTGTTCTTTTTCTTTCTGCTTCATTAAAAACATTAAAAATATTTTTTTGTGATTGTTTGCTTCTTTCACAGTGACTCACCTTCCTCTGCAGAGTGGACCACAGCGATCTGGCTGAAAGGACCCTCTCCTCTGCGGTTATAAGCTTTGATCTTCACCTCGAAGGGACTGTACGGTGTCAGGCTGTCGTTGAAGTAAACATATCGAGATGACTCCACGTGAGGAATACGCACCACTGCCCAAGATGACGAGTCTTTCCTTCTGAACGCCAGGATGTAGCCAAAGCCATCACCGTTCTGATACTCTCTGGCCATGGGCTGAAAGGTTGAGCAGAAAAAGAAGATGAAAACTTCTTCAGAGACAAATGCCAACCCAAAGTTCTAACATCTGACACTGAATCCTCTCTCTCTGTGTGTGTGTGTGTGTTGTGTGTGTAAATGCTAAGTGCTGTTCCACTACATCAGCAAGCAAATTAGATCTACTCTAAAGGTTTACATTTTTCAAGTCTGTCTTCAAACATTTGGCAGGCGAAGGTTTGTTTGCTGAAACATGTTGCCTGCTGTTAATATTCCTTCTGTTCATGCCGGCCATTAGGAGAACATTTTCTACTGTAACGAGCCTCCCAGTGAAGTCTTCTGTGCAAAATGAGCAGTCTGAGTTATAAAAATCAAGAGAACATCTTCCAAGTTTCCATCTTGTGAAAACAAAATTTGCAGCAAAAAAACCCCACTGAGTGTGGAAACATGAAAAATAAGACAGAATTTTAACATAACTGCAGGAGCCTTATGTTATCTTCAATTCAACTTTGAATAGCAAAAAATGTCATTAAGGTAGAGCGAGTCGTCCACTAATTAAAGGTCGAAGGTTCGATCCCCTCCCCTGGTCAGCATGTTGAAGGGGCCTTGGACAAGCTACTGAACTCCAGATTGCCCCTGAAGGCTGTACCATCGGCATGTGTGCATGCGTAAAGCATAAAATTAGATCAGCTCAGCCATGGAGGCCTCCACCATCAGTGTATGTGTGTGTGTGAATGGCATGTAGAGTCTGAGTCATCCACTCACCGTCCAGGTAACAATGAGTTCATTGCGGTCTCCACCTCCTCCTCCAAGTCCACTGGGGGCCACTGTGGGAGCTGAGGGTCAAAAATACACACACAAGATAAAATACATGATATAATTCACTGAAGTACATCAGAGAAATCTAGTCTAAGTGGAAAAATCCCTGGCAGCAGATGCTTTCAAATGATATGGAGCTCTCAGCCACATTATTTTTTTGTTGTGTGTGTTAATATCTGAGCAGCCTCACCTGCTTGCTGTGTACGGATGGTGTGTGAAGGCATGCTGGGCTCGCCGCTGCCCAAGATGTTGCTGGCAATGACCTGGAATTCGTAATCCATCCAGGGCATCAGTCCCATCACACGAGCTGACTCCGCGTTGCCCTCGATGTTCACTGGGTCTGATGACAGAAGGCATTTATTGACATGGAAATATATGCACATCCATATTCAGTTTTTTTTTAAAATCAATGTAGTCTAAGTAAATATAACAAAATGTTCATAACATATTTCCGCAAGGCAAAAAAGTAATTCACTTATTTACTTTTTTGACATTTGACACACACACACGCACACACACCTGTCCTCATCTTCTTCCACTCTGATGAGAGCGATGATCGGCCCATGATGATATATTTGCCGATGGGACTGTGGTTGTCATAGCCACGACTCCACCTGAGCTCCACCGATGTCTCAGCGACATTCTTTACCAGTAAACCTCCAGGTGGTCCCGGGGGGCCTGGACACAACACAAAAATGTTACTGTAACTGACTGAATAAATTAAATTATTCATATCTCAATAACAAAAATATAATCAATCAATAGTCTAATAATAAAGTCCTAATATTCACTGATTACAGTGTTTGAGGAAAAAACAAAACTCCGTATCGACATCAGAGAGAGCTGGAATCAGTGCTTTCACATTGACTTTTGTATTTTTCAGGATTTCATGAGTTTTCTCTGTCCATCTCTTCTTTCTGCTACGGTACAGTCAATGGCCAAAATGAATGAATCTTACCTCGCACCACCAGTTTAGCTGAAGCGGAGGCGCTGTCCACCACAGTCTGAGCTGTGCAGGTGTATATGCCTGCCTGACTCAGCTGAGCACTCACAATCAACAGGTCACCAATGTTTTCCTTCTGAAAGGAGACGGCGTTACAGAGAAGAGTACAAGTAAGTTAAACCTTCTGTTAATCAGGAGTATAACAGACAGAAGAAAATAAACTAAACTAGGGCTGCATTATAGTGCTGACCATAACTGGCTGAGGTGAAGATTGCAGTAATTTTCAGCTAAGCCCACAACAAGTAACACCCGTGTCTTATCACATCAACATTCATTAGCATTTCGAAGCAAAGAAGCATGAACGTGAAATGGATAGCCAACCTTATTTAGCAGTTTAATTCTCGCTGGCCCTGTGCTCAGGTACCATGAAATGTTCAACTTGCTGCTCTGCAATGAACCAATTATAGCTGGAAAATATCTTGTAAGTAGCGGCATGGTCAATTTTGTGTGAGAAAATGCAGTGCAACCTGTTCTTTGTTTGGAGATGTGCCAAACTTTGGCATCATCCTTAATGTTTTGGCACAAGGATTTCAATATACTGTAAGTGAAAGCATATTAGCATATTAATGAACTAATAAGACCAAAGGTGATGAGAGTAGCTGCTTCCAGACTCTGCAGTGCATTTTATTTAGACTTAGAGGAAAATCTAGATTTCTTTAGAACACAAAGGAGCAAATATTTAACACCACATAAATGAGCAGCAGCGCTCATACTTATAGAAGCCAATTTATGGTTTTGCTGTCACCAAATTAAAAAAAATAATCAAGCTAACAAGTTGCGTTTGAGTCTAAAGTATCTTCCTCATCTGTGCTCCATTATTGTCCAAATTGAAATAAAAAGAAAAAAAAAAACATCATCATGAACACACACCGGCTGACTTTGACTCACTACTACAGCACAGCACATAGACAGTGAAGCAAATGCTGATTGATCCACCACTGAAAATAGTCCCTAACAAATGAAATCTTTTCTCCTGTTTAGGTGACATCAAAATAGACAGGGAAGTCCAAAAGTATTGAGAGGAGAATTACCACATCATTGTTTTTTTTTTTTTAATTCCTGTACACTATAAGACACTATAAGACACTATAAGATATATATTTCAAACCTTAGCTGGATGCCAAAGCATTATAAATGTGATTCAATCACTTAAAAAGAACGAAAAAAAAGTGAACACAGTCAATTATGATAAATCCTCATACTCAACTGAATGAAACTATTCAGATAAAAAAGTGATTTATAATTCATACCTCCAAGGTAAACTAATAACTTACTGTCAGAGAAAACACAGCTTAAGTTTTAGAGTTTGGTGGAGAAAGCAAAAGGCCAGTGGAAAGATAAAATCACAAAAAGAGCCTCTCTGTGTTTATCCTTGTCCGTATATGTGGATACAGAACCTTTGATCAGAGATGGAGGACTGTTTTTGCAGTCTTGAGAATTATTAACACCAACAAGACCTCAAAGTTGAAGTGGATTCTGCTTATGGTCGACCATGTTCTTGTTTGTTGTTTGATGTTTTGAAGCCTGGATGGATCTAATGAGAGTGCACCACACTCAACCATCAATAATAACAGGGCCCCTTCCCTACACCGCCCCCAAATCAGCCAACCAATATTTCAACAAGCACTCTTTAATGTTCATGAGCTCCATACAGCACTATTGTTGTGAAGGCTCCTTTAGTCCTACACACAAAGTATCCACCCAACCACCTTCTCTTCACCATACATCTGAAAACTCACCCCTTCTACGCGGTGGTACGGCCCAGCAGAGTCCTCCAGGTCCAGCAGGACCCCGTTGAGGGCCCAGGTGAAGGTCAGGTCCATGGTGGGGTCGTGGGAGGCGTGACACTGCAACGTGACGTCCTCTCCCTGATTGATGTCAGCGTTCGAAGGAGCCAGCGTGATCTTCGTGGCATCTGCACGGTTAAGGGGAAACAAATGAAAAGGTAATTCATTAATGAATTCATCAATTAAAACTGCCGACAAGCTCCGGTTTGACATTCAAAATGACTGAACTTCATTTGAGTGAGCTGGTTGCTCTCTCCTCCCTGTCATGGCTTAATGGGACATCATTAAGAAAATGTCTTTCACCATTTTCCTATTGTTACTATTTGATGAGAAAAAAGTCTAATAGAAAAAGTTTCAACTAGTGTAACATTTAAATGGGCAATCGTGGGAAACTCCATGAGTATTTGAGGATGTCAGACTGACAAAACAACCAATGAGAGTCCAGTTTGTGTGAGGGTGTTGGTCTCCGCTGGACTAACGGTGACATCGCTGCTTAAGTACCTCAAAGATGTCTGACATCTCTGTGCTGCAATGTTTTGTTATTGATATGCCATAAGCTAACAGACAGTGTCTAATTAAAAAACCATGAATATCCAGCTTTTCAACTCAAGGTTGACACTTAGACTTAGACTTAGACTTAGACTTCACTTTATTGATCCCTTTAGGATGACTCCCTCAGGGAAATTCAAGTTTC
>JBAJHX010000096.1:25201971-25221971 GCA_037176925.1 Amniataba percoides
GAACATGAGCTGTGAGTGCGTGCAGTGAATTGATTTGTTTCCCCAGCGGGTGTATTGCTTTGTCGGTGCATGCGTGCACACACACACACACACACACACACATATATTAGCATATCTGTGCTAAACAAAGACTCATTTTAAAAAAATAAATTCTGAGGTTTACTGGGTTTATCATCCATGTATTTCTTCATGTTCTATTCAGCTGAACAGTGAGGACAAACAAAGGCTTTTTGCTCTCTGTGTCAGTGTGTGTGTGAGCATGTGTGTATCTCATTCAGCTCACCTCTGACCACTCATAATGATAAACAGCATTTTTTCTGCAGAGTACATTGTGTGTGTGGGGGGACTGAGCTCACGTGATTACATACACCACATACACCACACTGGCCGAGCTTGTTAATTCCAACATAAGCTAGACCCAATCACCATCTATCATTCATCACACTGGTGCATTATTTCAAAGCCAAGGCCCGGTGGAGAAAATGGAAAAGGGTCTTCTTAGAGAAAATTGAATCTTCTTCCCCCGATGTCTAAAACAACAATAATGAAATCTTAATCAGACCCAAAGGCCCCCAGATACTCCCTCTCTCTGTCTCTCTCACACACAAACACACACTTTTGTGTGCTGCCTGTTTTTAAGTTATTTCCTCCTGACAAATAACCCGGTGAATTGTGTTGAGATTCCAGATATCAATGACTTAGGAGGAGATCTGGGAAGCTGATGGAAACTGTTGGGTGTTTCCATTTACAATTTTCTCCTTGTAGGTTGTTATTCTCATTCATCTTCATCAGTCATCAAACAGTACTGGGAAATGAAGGACTATTTTGATCTTAAAATTTAGCTGAAAGCTATTACTATTTGGAATTCCATTTTATGATAGAAAAAATACCTCATCGAAGTGGTTTTGATTTAGTCAATTTTCTTTTATATAAAAAAAGGTCTCTGGGAAAACATTTCAAATGTTCCTCCAACTGTGTGAGTGGACCAGTCCTTTATGTTAGATTGATAGGTGAGCTGGCAAATGTCAGCATAGGTAGTGTAGTGTAGGCTAAAGACAGTGAAACATCAGATCTGTGCAGACCAGTGAAGAGAGTGTAATGTTCCTCGTACTAATAAAGGAAATTAAGTTGTTTGATATTTGAGAATTAACACTCATATTAGTCCAAATGTGACTCATCAGCACCAACACTGATCCCGTAATCAGTCTGAAAACCCACATGGATGTGCACGTTTGTGTGTGTTATAATGAAGCTTACCGACAGCCTCCTTCAGGGCCACCGAGCTGAGGACCAGCAGACACAGCAAGCGCTCCATCATCTGGATCCAGCTGAATTACAACAGGATCACAAAGGGCTCAGGAGAAGATGGGATCAAAACCTGTTTACCTTATTGCACAGGAGGAACTGATGTCCACTGTAGGCTGAACCCTGTGCAAGAAAAAGAAGAGCACCATTACTTATAAAAAAAAAGAATTGAATTAATTACACATTGACTGATCAAAGTTGACTTCCTATCCCCCTGGTCTTATTTAGCAAGAGAATATTACAAGTAAGAATTTATGTGCACAGCATATTGACTAGTTTGTATTCAGAGCACTGGTATCAGACACAAACAGAATTTGTCCTTAATATTCTGATGCTACAGCTCGATGATTTATTAACATACATCTTCCTAATAATGTAAATACAGTACATATGAACCAAAAACATTCATAAATGCCTCAGTTTATGTTGTTATTCTCATTCATCTTCCAATTATCAAACATACTGAGAATGAAATGAATTAAGACTTCATGTCTAACTCCAGCATGTACCACCATGAGAGCAGCTCAATCACTGAGAGCAAAGCTCTGCGATCTCAGCAGGGATCTGCAAGGACTGACAGGATTGCTTGAAAAAAAACATTATTTTTCAGTCTGTTTTACTGAAATATGGCAAGTTCAAAGATACAGAGCATACTAAAGAGCAGTTTTTCCCTTTTTTAGGTCATGTCTCCATTTGGAAGCCTGTAAATCTGTCCATCTTCAACTTTACATGTGCCACATTATCTGTGTCAGAATTGTATGTAAAAACAACAGTTTCAACAGGATAAATAGAAAGCAAACCTCAGTGGAAAAGAAGAAGCTCCCAGGAAATATGTGACATTACTACTAAGAGGAAAAACATTTTCCAGTTCAAATTGTTTCCTCACTGTAGCTTTCTCCCCAAATATAACATACAGCAAAATGAAAAAGGTTAGGCTGTGTGTAGTACCATAGGATCTTTTTTTATTGAGGCAGAAGCATTATTAGAGCTGTTAGGAACCCCTGAAATGTTTATCTGTCATGCACAACTGCATCATTCCCAAATGTATTCATGACGACAGACTGGGTTTAATGAGTGATACTGCAGCTTAACTGCTTCTTATGTTGTTTAGGTCCGCCTGCCCAGAGATCTTTGGTCTATGATCCCCACTGTGGGATTAAATGAGGACCCGAATCCTTTTTGAATTCACTAAGAAGAAAATATGTGCTGAGCACTCAATGGAAAATTTGAAAAAAAAAGTTTGAAATAGCAAACAAACATTTCTGGCACTCAGAGCAGCAGCTACTAATCAAACTCTACACGACTCTTTGCCTTGAGAGCAGCAGAATGTTTTTTCAGTTACAGGCAATGCAATGTTTTCAAGGTCTTCACACAAATGTCTCTTAACAATGCTTTGGAAGAGGATCTTTATGCTCTCACCGTGACAGAAGCTTTTTTGGACAATTCTTGTAGAAAGGATCAAGATTTACCAGAGTTACTAGAAGGTGGAAGGTGGAGTGGTGTTTCAACATGACAAGAGAAACCTTTTTTAATTAGGCTTGACAGATCTGCATTCATTCTCAGGACATGCACTGCTGTTGTTTTTGACCACGTCAGGAATGGATGGAAGTAGATGAATGAATTGGAAAGCAAAGGCTGACCTCTCCGTTGCACTGCAGCTCTTAATGGTTGCTGACAAAGCCCCCGGTGTCCTCTCATCTGTTCACAGTGAGTCAGTGCAATACCAAACTGTACCAATAAGAAAACAATCCACCTCTCTCATTCAAAGGAAGTAGACCAGGGTCACTTTCAACACAACAAAAAGTTTTTAAAACAGAAACAGTGGATTTAATGGCTCTCTGGAAATGTTGCTCCTAGTTAGTCCTATGGGAGGGAGTACATGCAGTTCTGAGTGACTGAGCTTCTTATAGCAGGCTTTATACTGGCTCATAATGAGGCGAGGTGGCACCATCCTGGTCCTGTGCACAGGTACATCTGTACCATGCCTTGAAACACTATTTGCAATGTATTTAAGGAGTTCTGATGAATTAAGATTTTAATGTTATGCAGGCCTAACAAGAATAAACCCAGTGTGATGAATTTCCTGCTTTGAGATGTGATCACACTGGACTTACAAAGGAGAACTTCAGGAATAGGCGGCAGTGAAAACGGGAGCTGAAACTAGAGCTAACGTTTGCTCAGTTCAAACAGCTTCATATTTTTTACCACTTAAGCGTCTCCCAGTGGAACAGCTCACACTTAATCACTTTATCATAATTGATCCATCCACTATAGATTAGAGTTATTATTCTCCATGTAGCTGACTGGCTGACTAAACACACACACACACACACACACACACACGTCTGTCAGCCCCAACTCTCACACCGCTGAGAGTGAAGGGAAGGGTGCAGCACCGGAGGAATAAAACAGGGGGGAACGGACGGAGAAACAAAAATGGAGTGTCTGATATAAAAACTATTAGTGTTGAAGAGAAACACAAGAGGAGGAGTAAAATCAGGACCGACAGACATGCTGTCTGAGGAGGCCGGGAGATGAAGCAAAAATAGAGGGAGATGGACAAAGATCAAGAGAGAGAGAGAGAGAAGAAACAGAAGGAGGAAGAAGAGAGCGGTGTGTATCACATAACGCCAAATGACCCCTCGCTGTCTACGCATCAGTGAGTGCTTATCACAGGCAGAGAGTACATTACATATCACGCTGAAGTAAAAATGTGATGCTCAGCTGCTCACTGAAGTATAGAAACACTCAGGTTAACATCACCGCAGCTTGCCTGCAGGCAGCGACACATTTACAACAACAAAACATCACTTTTGCTTTTGGTCGAGGACAGAACTAAATGTGACGCACTGATGTTACTGCAGCCATCGAGAGGGACAGGAGGCGAGCAACAGCATCTCATATCTAAGCAAAAAATGAGCTCCTTTATCAGTGCTGTTTTTTTCCTCAAACTGTGAGTAGAATTCAAGGAGGTGGATGCAAAAAAGAGCCATGCAAACAGCTGATGCTACAGCTAAAGAAAGAGCAGATTTCGTCAGGCAGAGTCATAAAATGTTATATTTAGAGGCAGAACCACGTTTTCCTGCTGATCTGTGTCAAGAACACACAGAACGTAACAATTAGTGAGCAAACGTTAATGGTGAATACTTTGTGTGATGTAGCAAAATGTCAAAATATTCACACACATGCCACTGCAGTTACTTGTTTGTTACGGGGAATAAGTTCCCCTCAAGGTCAGTTTCCTTTCTGAAGACAAATCAAAAAACAGAACCGTGTCCCTCTTGAGTTACTGTCAGACCTTCATTGCTTGTGGCTCTGAACGTTCACCGCTGAGAGCAGCCCGAGTCTCTGCGGCCGTCCTTGTGGGATGACGGTAAGCCCGGCTCAGACTGAGCCTGATTTGTTGTGCTCCAGCTGCCCACCAATCCGTTTCCCCTCTGTGTCTAATAGGAGGCAGAAACACAGCTGAGGATATCAGTACAGAGGAGGAAGCTACCCCCGTCTTCACTGAGACCACGTTTCACTGCCTGAGAATAAAAGTCTCAGAAAAGCACAAAAATGGTTGTGTCTCTCCTTCATTAGGCTGGTTTAAACATCACAGAAACTCTGATACATCTGATAAAAAGCTGAACTTCTACACACACTGTACTCGCAGAAGGCTGCCACATCATTTGCTGCGAAGAATGATTTTGGAGTCAGTTTTTTTCAGTCATCTGAAGTAGCTGCTATCTGCCCTTATCTTTCTTTTTTTGACTCCAAAGCTGAGGCTGCTGAAGGGCTCTTTAAGACAGCAGTAGTAAAAGGTCAAAACAGCCTCTTACATTCACAATTACACTGTGCTGTACTGTCCTTCAACACAGTGCATCTCTCTCTCTCTCACCTTCATGCTCCATAAAGGAGTACGTCCGCCCAAGGCCACGGGGCTTTTAGGGCTGTTTGGACATCTGCTGATGGAACACACACTCCCTTGAGGACCACACACACACTTGTGCACATGAGGGCAGCACAGCAGTATTTAAATGGAGGAGGCTGGGTGGAAGGAACCAACCTTAAGGGACTGTGATGATTTGTAGATTATACTGCTCAGTGTGAGTCCACAAAAAAGCTTTGGGAGGATGATTGACAAGTGTGCATGTAAATGTTAAGTGCATGTTACGCAGACCACTTGGTAAGTTCAGTTAGGCGGGAAATTGTACAAGGCTATTTTGGAACGACGGTTTACTTGTGATGAAAGACATTACCTCCTGATTTTATCTGATGTTTTTAAGATGTTTTGGACTGACTGAACACAGTGAGAGGACACTCGGAGCCAAAACTTCAGCCGCGTAAAGTTATTTAGACTTTTAGCAGCTACTTTAGTCACTTTTCGATTGACTTTGGATGGAACTGTTGTGCACACGAGGATACACTGTGGCGTGTGTTGGCTGGTGTCAGCGGGCTCTGGCTCTGCCGTGGCTCCGATGCAGGTGCCAGGTACAATCTGCTGCCAGAGCACTGATGCCCACCGGCTCCATGATCAGAGCATCTCACTCGTGCCTCTTTTCCTGCTCCTTTATATCTACCTGGGCGCCGTTTTCCAATTACCATCTATCCCACAAGTTAAGAGCCTTTTCTGTGAGCATTTCCTCTTCAGTTCCTTGACGTGTTCCCAGAAGCAGTACATGTTGCTGAGAGCTTCTTAAAGTTGGCTGCCAGTAGCGATAAGGGTGATGGTGAATACACTTTAAATTTACTTCACATCTTCAAAGATCTTTAAGATGATTTGGCTGCTGATGCAAGCAGACGCTAACTCTTAAGCCCACACTGAAGCTAAAGTGAAGAGTTTTTGTTCCTGTACGTATATGTAGGTCATCCACAGTCACTGTCATTCTGTCATCATTCCTGCATCAGACCTTGTTTCACCAAAGGCACATTTCTAAAATGCATCAGAATTGAAGGATAAATATGAATATCAGTCTAATCCATTAAATATGTACGTTCATTTTGACATTGAGACAGAACATATACAAGCACAAATGCACTTTCACACACTGAAGGTCAGGTAGCATATGAGAGCAGCAAGCAGAAAAACTAGTCCCTGTTCATTCAAATAGAGCAGGTTGTCGACAGTTAGGTAAAAACATCACACACACACACACACGCACACACACACACACACACACACGCACACACACACGCACACACACATACCAAAGCCCCTCCATGTTGTTTCAGTGACTCAGAAACAGAGATGCTGAAAGCGAGAAGCAGCTCATGCTTTGATATAACTTCATGAGAGAGATCAGATTGCTGCCGTGCCTGGAATCTGGATGCACAAATACACACACACACACACACACACACACACACACACATATTCGTCTGTCTCTTTCCATCCCACTGTGCTAACGGCATCATTACCACGCTCACTTAGCAGAGCCGAAGACTTTGCAAACTACAATTTCACAGAAAAATGTGTAAAAAAAAAAAGTGTATCATGGTGTTGTGCTGTCTGTTGTGTATTTTACTTTATTATCACCTCTGTTACTGAGATGGGATGCCTCCGAGTAAAAATGTGGCAATCCTGTTATCACTATGTCATTCCAGTACTTGTGTGACACACATTTCATTTGCTTCTAACCTTCGCAAATGATAAACATCAAGTTGGGAGGTGAAACATCAGTAAAAGGATAATTGTGTGTCGTGTCAAGAGCAAAACACCGTCGGGGGGAGTTTTCACACAACATGGTAAAAGGTTGGTGCTGCAGTAAGTTGACAGCTCTTTTTCTAACAGTCACTGTTAGAAGAAAGATGAGGAAGTACTGCAGGAAACAGCCTGATTTCTGGAAGCCTTCAGGACCACTCACTCCTTCCAAGGTGTTTTTTTCAACTGTCAACCTCAGGCTGCTACAACTCTTATATCCTGTGTCGCCTTCAGTTTCACCTTCACTGCATCTTCCACGTGTGAGCCACCGAGCAGCAGTGAGAGGTGCACCAGCTCTTTGCTCCTCTCAGGCTGCAGACAGGCTCATTACTCAGGGCTGAAGAACAGTTTGTCAATATTTTGGGGGTTAATAATTTACTCTGTTAAGATTTGAACAGTACAAACACAGTGTAGCACTGTTTGCTGCCGTGCCAAAACTCCTTAAACCTGCTGGCTGGTCTCTACCAACTGTTTAGAAAAATATCTGGCTCTTAAAGAGACTTTGTGTGAGAATTATGAAGCATTGTGTTTTTTTATTGTTGCAGGTCTGGGTCAACAGAAAAAAGAGACCTTCCCAAAGTTTCTCTGTTGATTGTAACAGTCTATAGACTGATTTCTATTGAAAGGGCTCAGCATGGTTTTGATTCTCCTGAGCGATGAGGATTAATTGAAAAAAGTGTAAAGCTCAGACATATAAAGCTCTGTAAAATTCAGGAGGCTGGAGATCTGATCATAATTCTCTAAATAGTCACTATCATGAGTGACCACTTTTGCATATTTTTATATGTTATGATCTGATACATTGTGATTATAAAAATATACAGTATAATGATAACATACAAAATATATACAAATACATTTTTAGATACATGTTGTCTATCTAAATAAAAAATGATTTGAATAGTTTTTTTCTCTGTTCTCATACATGTTTCTGTTACCATCGACCTGCAGTCTGTCTCACACAGTCTGTTCACTGACAAACTATGATAATGACGCTCATCAGGTCACCCTGCAGATTTCATTCATTAGAATATCGCTCTCTGTGGTTGGAGGTGTTTGTGTGGTAATGCCCACATGCTGGCTGTGCCGGGCCCAGATCCCACATGATGGAGCGTCCTGGTGTCTGACTGCTTCTAATGTGGCTTTAGAGAGACGCTTTGTTATCATCTTCTCTCTGCTGCCTGATAGCGCCTCAGAACCATTTTATGTTGCCTGAGGGAAACACGGCACAAACATTGTGTTAGATTCATTCCTATTCATGTAGTCTATGTATTTATTTATTTATTTTGCACTACTATCCCCACTATCTTGCAGTGCTGGTGAGACTGGAAACACTGGTGTGGCTACATGCTGGACCCTCTGCCCTCCTGTCCTTTGTCTGGGTGAGCAGCCAGCAAACTTCAACCTTACACTCTCTCATAGCATGCAGATGGTCAGCAAGATGTTCAGTCTGTTCATCTGAGCTATACCGACCTGCTGCATGCACTGTGTGACGTGTGTAGGAACACATGTGTGTTTGGGTGGATTTAAGGAATTGTAAAATAAGCTACCAGAGTTCAATCTCTCACGCCAAGCAGTGTTGTGTGTGAATTTGCCCTTTTGAAAAGCAGAAAAAAACTGTTGACCTCTGAGAAAAATGACTACAGGGAATCTTTTGCATGCAGACCAAGTGTGAGGTTAAGTGTGTGTGTGACCCCACCTCGGGTTTTCTATCGTTGTCAGAATACCTAAATTCTCCATCTGAAAAAACAAGCACAGGCTGCAGTGCCTATTTCAAGAATCAAAATGTCACAGTGCTCAGAGATTCAGAGCCTTTGTTAAATCTGAAACTGTGCAAGGACATTTCCATCTCTACTTCGTGTAAATATGTCTGTTTGTTCTCCGGAGGCCCCTCTCTGGATTTTCAGAAACGACCCGCCTGCTGCGGTCCTGTTGAAAAAACAGTATTTTTATCCTTCAGCTCAGGCAAAGCCACAGCAGCAATGCCAGGAGGAGTCTCTTTGTTTTTTTCTTTGACTTGTGTTCAGAAAAAACAAGATCCTTTCTGTTTCAGTAGAGGTTTCATGAGTATCCATTGAATGGTCCACTACATGGAGAGTGGAGCTGATTTCACAATTAACAATCAAAACCTGGCTCAGAGAACTGGTCCTTTACCGTCTCTTTACAGTCTCCATTCCTTTATCTTCCTGGAGAATCTGTCCGAGTGACTCCAGTCTTTTTCTGGTTTTATAACCCAGGATCAGAAAACAAAAGGTCTGGGAAAACAATCACGAGAGCTCAGTGGCATATTGACCAAGTGTCTTACTAACAAGCTCTGGATTTCATGGTGCAATGTTTGCTTCATTTTGTGCCATGTTTTATTCACTTCTATCATTTCGGTCTATTGTGAATAGGACAAATCAAGACTATCATCACTCTTCTTACTTTTGCTGCTGTTGGTTGAACCTGCTATGTCATTTTAGCTCCTTGCTTTTACAGAGACTGTTTTACTTCTAGGGCCTCCTGAAACGACCTGGCCATGATCCACAGTCTGGTTTGTGCAGTTCCATGGCAATAAGCCATCCTTCTTCGGGTTATACTGATGTATTATTGATGGTGCTGAGTCAAGTGTGTATCAGTGCAGTGCTGACTGACCTCATTCTGGCCTTTAGAGCTACTCGCCATGCCTTTCTGATCAATATGTTTCAAACAGCGGGGTGGTATTTCTGACACTGCTTTGAGTGGTTCTGTTTATCAAAAAGGAAACTCAGGACTCTGACCTCTGTATGCTCCCAGGGTATAATATGGTTACTGTATGGTTATATACTGGATAATATGAATAAGAGTAGAGGTCTCAAAAGGGTCACTGGGGTTCAAGGTTTGGTTGTGTGCAAGAAAGAAACAACACCAGCACATAGTTTAAACTCATGTACTTAATCGTCCAATTATTATACTGTAATTAACATGATTGCTATCACTAACAAATTAGAAAAATTAATGGACGACAAATAATGAACAAAAGCTGTACTGGGAATTTAGTTAATTAAAAAGAAGTCCCGTCTGCCTAAAATAAATGGCGTTCTGCTCTGATCCACCAACAAAAAGGTGCCATAAAACTGAAAAATATCAGTTCAGACCAACAAGCAGATCAAGCATCTAATTAGCACTCCAGGGTAACTCCTACACTTCAGAGTACACCACGTTCCTCTAACTTCATGCAACTTGCCTGTAATTGACTGACCACATGCAGGGAAAAACACAATTACTGCAACATTAATGGATGGAAAATATGAGTAATCATATTGAGATGTGCTGAACGGTTCACTAAGTACCCAGATAAAACTGGAGGAGGCAGTGCATAATGAGGAGTCCAGAGCCAGTACCCAGGCCGCCGACTGAAGGTAAAGACAAAAAATCTCCATGACGCCCGCTGTACCCCGGACCTACCATTAGTTTCCCGTCCACTAACAAGGGGAGTGTGGCGCCTGAGAGCAGGATGACTTCATGCACACTGTCGCTGACTTCATCAGGGCACACACAGAAACACATCTATTATCCGTGTGTGTCTGTGTGTGTGCGTCTGATCACAGGGAACAATGGTGATTCTGTGAGTCTCTTTTGCCGCTTCTAGCCCTGTTAAACAGAGAACCATTTAGTCAAGTGCTGTCCACACTTGCGACACTGAAACAAAAGTATGAAGGGCACTGTACCGCTGCAGGGGCACTCACAGAAAAACACTCAAATCACTGTCACTTGACATGAGGGCAGAACTGGGTTGACAAATACTCGAGCAGGTTCTTTGTCCTTTCTACCTCAGCACGTTAAGGGCTCACATAAACAGACACACCTCATTGATACAGATTAATCTGTAATCACGGAGACAGGGCGCAAGTTTTGGTAATGATGAAAGGTTGAACATTTTGGATCAATCAAAGACAAACTCATGTAAAACGAACCGAGCTATTCTTTTTGTTGCTGACATGCATTTTATTTTGGTAATCCTTGAATAATTGGATATTTTTTTTAGCAAAAATGCCAAACATAGTTCAAAGTAGTTTCCACTCTGATGCCATGATGATTTGCATGTTTTTCTCAGTTTCACAGAATTATAAACTAAACATCTTTGGTTTTTGAACAGTTTTGAGGATTTATGATCTGAAACATTTTAAATTCAGTACATAAACCAATTAGTCAAGAATATAATCAGTAGATTAATCTTTAATGAACATGAACGCCTAAATAGTTGACAGAAAATGAATCAGCAACTATTTTGAAAATCAATAATTGTGATTTTTTTTAGCAAAAAGGCCAAACACTCAGTTCTAGAGCCCCCAAAGTGATGAACTGCTGCTTGTCAGACTGACTGATTCTACACAATTCAGTGAACAAAGAGCCCAGTTAAGTAGATAACTAACATGCGAAAAAACACGAACATACAGTACAAACAAGCTCACACCCGAATGCACTTTCTCCTTCAGCTTCACCGCCATGTGACTCTACTTTCTTCCTGGTTGAAGGACAAACTCCACAGCCTCAGTGTATGTGTGTGACTGTGTGTGTTAAATGATGTGAAGTGTCATGGCCTATAAACGCCGGACGTGTGACTTCTGACCTCAGATATAAGTGCTGCCTCTCAGTAGTCATCACCATCTCCTCTGACTTCCTGCCCTGACTACAGACAGGACTGACTTACAGCTGACTTCAGGCCAGAGAGGGCTGCTGCGTGGAATAAGGTCAGCGGTGCACCGAGGGCCACGGACGGACAGCTTGGCCACTGAAGTTGTGTCGAGACCACCATGTTTGGTCTCTCCTTCAGGGCCTTTATTCATCAAATGTCTCAGGGAAGGAAATCGTTCCAAAAAGTGACCCAAAAATCTCTGAGTGACACACATTTGGTCCTACTTTTAGACATAGGAGCAAGCTTATGCTTAACCTTGGTGAGTCTTTCAGCATTTAGGAATGGTGCAGGCTTTGACATAGACTACTCACAGGCCCCAGGATGTAACTGCATCCATTCAGTCTGCACAAAGCGGCATTTACAAAAGATGAACAAATGCAGCAATGACTTATATCTTTAAACAGGAGACATAACATAACTGACATCCCCAAATATACAACAACACTGTTTTCTTGGCCTTGAAGAGAGACCTTCCTAAGAAGGTTCTAAGAAGTTCCCATGAAAATTAGTGCTCATTATTTGTATTAGTACATTATAAAAATTAGCTGAGGTGAGGTTTCATTGTCCTTTTTGTGCAAAACCTTTCTTTGGGTTTCTATCCTGCCACCACAGCTCAGTAAGGAGACACATAATAAAACTAAAATGACCGTCCATCTGGAAGATATCCACTGAATATGCCTGACACATATTGTTGAAGCCTCAAATTATCTACAGCTTTACACAAATAAGCTTACACAAATATTTTGTGTTGGTTTTGTTCTCCATTACTTACATTGGAATCACATTAGAAGGGATTTCCTTTCTTAATTTGTTAGTGTCATATGTGTTTAAATAATATCATAAATGTAATGTCACACTAAGTTACAGAATACTTTTTTATAGTATAGTTTATAGCAATAATATATCCCATCTTTTTCTGGATTCATTCTTGGTTTTCTTTTCTGCCACCATATTGACAAAAACTTTAAGGTAACATCAGTTACCTCTAAAATCGGCTCATTAAGTGTTTATTGTAGGCGTGTGTGTATCTCTCCTCTCTGATGATGTACTCAATCAGAAATAGCCCAGACAATTGCAACACGTCTAGTGCAGCACCAAAAATAACCAACACCAAAAAAAAAAGATGCCAAATAGGGCATTATTTAGCTCATTTCCTGGGTCAGTGTCATTCATCTTAAGATTGTATTTTCAACAAAGCCATACAGGCACATCTTGTGAAGAAAAGCACTCATGGCCTCAGTTATTGTCGTCAATGGAGAAGAGTTGCTCCGAACTTTACTGTGCTTTGGAGTTGTAAAGGTTAGCGTCTAATGATAGCTGCCTTGAGATGACAGTTTCAGCCTGTAACAGAACTGTTCTGTGTGTTAAAAGTATAAAATGCAAAATGAGAATTTTTGTGGGAGGCAGACTGTTGAAAGTAGATTTGTGAGGAGAGGCCGAACACATACACACAAACACAAAGACTGACTTTTGACAGTCTTATTGATTATTGAAGGTTATAATCTAGACTATACTTGTGTATCTATGTGTATCTCTGTATGTATACCTGTCTAATGTGTTCCTGCACCAAAACACATTAAAAGAATGGAGCATGGTTGTAAAGCCCCACCAGTATTCCTCTGATACTGCACTGATATCAAGACACTTGCTTAACTCGCTTGTAATAATGTCAGTGATTATCCTACTTATCCCTGTGTCTCCATGCCAACCAGCAGGGAATCAGCCAACATTAAAATAGATAAGTTCCCACATCCAACCTTTCCATCTGGACGCACCCAGGCCCTCATGAGGCCCCAACCCAGACACCATGACCTCTGGAGTCAGGCATCGGCGCCACCAGAGTCCCTGTGGAGAACCAGACCTGGTAATATTTGTCCGTCTGTCCCTGCTCATCAGTCAAACTGCACACGAACAGTGCCAAGAGAGATAGAGTGAGACGAGGACAGACAGCGATATAAGGTGGGTTTATACGGATGTATGAGGCACATATGGACTTCTTACAGTATTAGTTGGTATGCATGTCGTAACTGTACGTATTTGTAGGTAACACGCCATAAACCATGGCATTTTCCTGGTTACCTCCACTCCAACACTTGCAAGGATGTAATTCCTGCAGTCTTCATGGTTGTGACCACAGAGTCTCAATCTGAGGCTGCAAGAAACTGCATCCTGGTCAGATACCTGACTAACTAACTGCGCCTATGGAGAAAGGTCTCACTCCACGTCCCTGGAACCAGTCTGCAACTGCATGGGTCAACCCAGCAAAGTCCTCCAGCTTTTTGGCTAATTAATGGGGTCTGTGAATCACTCTTACCCTTAGTGGCGAAGGTGAGCATAGTGCTACTTCTGGGCTGGTACTAGTGCTGGTTTGCAGTTGGTTCAACTAGTCTGGCCTCTCCATAGCACTCAGCTTTTTCAATCTTGTCTGGAATGATTCAAGCAGTCATCCCAACACAGTTGAAGGTCATCCCAAATACCAGCAACACGTTTCTTTCTGACTGTAGTGAAGGGTTTATCATTCATATTCTGAAATGAAATGTACTGACTGCTGTGAAACAGTGTTGAAAGTGGAAAAAAATGTCAACAACCTCTGATAAGCTAAAGTTTGTCCTGTGTGATGTAAGTGGGCCTTTGACATCCCTTCAAACACCCTCTCAACTCAAGCATTCTTCACAGGTCCATATCTATGGTCCAAAATGATGAAGTGACAAAAACAGCCAATTAAGAGCCAGCTGATGACCCAGCTAGGAGTTTTGTGACAGGAACCGTGATGTGGGACGTGGGACTAAGCCTTTTGAAATACCCAGTCACAGACTTCAAAGGACAGACAGTAGAGATGGCTGTGGATTGTGTGTGTAAATGTTTTCTGACCAGCTTTAAAACAGTAGAAGTTGTCACTGAAAACTTGCACACACACTCGTGTTCATGCTGTGCTTCAATCTAGCTCAGTGTCCGTGCGGCTCACTGCCTATTTCCCAGAGTGTAGGCGGCTATATTTACATAAAGTGGAATTATTAAAGATTTCAGGTCAGGCAGTGACACAGTCCCTTCTGTGTGTTTGTGTGACTGCACAGGCATCAAATACTAAGGATCTAAACTGCAGTTTTTTTTAATGTCACAGATTTCATTTAAGTGTGAAAATGCTGGAAGAAGAGGCTCACCTGTGGAATTTATGAAGCACTCTTTGTTTGAAAGAAACCATGTGAAAAATGAGTCAAGTGATCATTATTTAACAAAAAAAACTGTAATTAACCAAGGAACATTATGTATGTTCACCACATGCAGTTAAGTACCTCTAGTTGGTGAAAAAACTGCTGCTTCACAGAGCAGAAAATATTAAGCCAGTAGAGCACATAAAAAATATGATGTAGTTCAGTTGGTTGATTTAAAACTGGCAGACAGGGAAGAGTCAGAGGATATGTCAGTTTGATCTGCAGCCAGGGAATAAAAGATAGGCCACATGATGCTAAAGAGATATAAGGCAATAAGGACAAAAATCAATAAAGGAGAAGTACTGTGAACAGCGTAAGGATAAGACATGTAGACATTGTGTTGATAGCACAACAGCTGCACTATTTCTGGAAATAAAATTCCCCACAAGCTCCAACATCACGTCGTGTTTCCTGGAAGGGATCAGACTGTAAAGACGAGCTATCTGTGCTGACATGCTGCTGTGACTTTCGTAAAAGGACTGAAAAGGATAAAATAGCTGTTTGAGTTATTCTATCCCCCCAGGACTGAACTTTTTCCATACCAACGCTCATATTACCCTGACCCAGTGGTAAACTGAGACACAGGAGCAGTTTTTAGGTGTCAGGATTCTTAAAGTGCACACAGAAAATGCACTGATTTCAGTTTCACCTGAAAACTTTTAGTTTAAGATTTATTTTGTCATTTTAGCAGAAAATGTTAACTGTGACTCATTTTAAAGAGTGTAGAGTATTTTTCTTATATTCTACTTTAACCAAGGCAGATCAACACACCAGCCAGGGCAATATTTTCTGCAGATTTTAGCTTAACATATAAATACTGGAGTTTCAGCATCAGTCATGCCTCCTGATCTAACAGTGGAGCAAATGTGGAGTTTTGACAGAAAATAACTTCCCTAATGTAACATGATGTAAAATTAGGTTTTAGCAAAGCCTGAGCAAAGTAAAGAGGATTACTGTGTTTACATTTCTATCCTAGATAAGTAAGTAATATCCTTTCTACCTGATCCACGTTTCTCAGCATTACAAGGCTTTTGTAATCAGGATACGATGTTTACATCCACTTTCCACTCCATATTCAGCTTACCCCATATCACTCAATCCTTCTTCATAATGAATATTCCAGGCGAATTAGCATTAGTAAAAATAGCTAAAGCTTCAGTCAGTATAAACCAAAAGTTGACATTTATTCAAAGTGGAAGGTGCTAAATTCACAGGTGGTAAATTGTGATTGCAGCTTCTCCCCCATTCCAATCACAACTTGTTTTTTTTATTTTTTTATTTGTCAAGATGTAAAATCTCCTTCCTTCAGCAGCTGTTGTGTTTAATGACTCCTGCAGTGTTGGTGAAAATGTGCCTCATTTTCCAGATTGGCCTCCATCCTCAATGTTGTTTCTTAACACAGCAATTGTCAGTAGCTAAAAAGTAGCTTAAAAAGAGATCTTATGGATTCCATATAATCCAATTTATTATATTCATTATCACCACATATATTTTCCAAACTTCAGAGATGTCCAGATATGATTGAGAAGGTTTATCAGCAGAAAACTGGAATATCCAACATGCTTTTTTTAACTTGTGAGGGAACCCATCATGTTCAAGATAAAAGAAATAAAAAGACATTATGAAATATTTAATGATTAAACTGGGTAAAATATAAAGATGAACCACAAGTTTGTGAAACTGAAGAAATTCAACTCAGCTCATTGATAACCAAATGTTATTTCATTGTTAATTTTCATAAAAATGAAATTTTATTGGACAGCTTTTTATTATACTGTGTACTGTGTTTGTTTCTTGCAGCTAGTTATCTGATTTTGAATTTCTTTCATTATTGTTATATCAAGCAGCTGCTACGTGGCTAATTCTGACTACAGTTGCGAGGCATATGTGACTGGCTGAAAGCTGTGAGAGCAGTGATATTTCTGTCATATCATGTCATAAGTGACATGAAATAAAAAAAATGAAATAACATCTTTTAATTCTGAGTTGCATTTTAATATTTACCAATATCTCACAAATGAATGTTTCCGTAATACGTATTTCACAAGTGATAAATGTTTTCATAAATATTTCTGAACCTTTTGGAGCTCCAAAGACAGATCACAAAAGTGAACCTTAGAAGTTGTAAGTGAATATTATGTTGAAAGTAAGTAAGTGAATTACTGTCAATTATTATTAATTATTATTCATACAGCACATTGACTATGGGTAATGAACTAATTAAGAAAAATGGTGGTGGAATTATCTGTGGCTTAATACACAATAGTATCAGAGCATAAAGTCTTCATAGCACTAATTCCATCAGCTTCCATTTTTAACACACATGCTGTTATCATTGTTAATGAATCTTAACCTCTTTATTTCACATTAAAAGTCTAGCCTGAGAGTGAGTTTGCTTTAACCTGACACTGGTAAACTCCTCAGGGATTAGCTTGGTACCTTTAACCTCCAGTTATCTATGGAGAGCAAGTTGAAACTATGCTTGTCTTAACAACGCCTTGCTTGTATGTGCAGCCCTGTATTCTCCGTGGGTTAGCTGTGCAGCTCCAGCGTACCTCGAGTTAGTGATAGCTCCTCTGTGCTGTCCTGCTATTAGCAGTCTGCAGCATGTTCTCCTGCACAGCGCTTCACTGAGTTTTAATTTGAACTCAGGCTGTTGGAAGGCTTCTATCTACAGCCTCAACCCTTCCCAGACACCGGAGCCTTCCAGCAAGTCGTCCCAGACACTGACACACACACACTCTCACACACACATACACACACACATCTGAGCAACAAAGTGCTCATACACTATTCTACACTGAAATATTTATTATGCAAAAATATAGACAAAGCCACTGTGTGTGCACACTTTGTGCCCACTCAGTGGATACACACACACCTCTCATTTCGACTCCCTGTGACAAAGTGTGTGACGAATGGTGAGCTGGTTCCCATCTGTGAGCCTCACTCTGCTCCAATCAGGTGATGATGGCAGCAGACTACAGAAGTGCTGATTTGTTCAGAGCGAGGACCCTTAGCCCCCAGTGGTCAAAGGAAATATGAGTAAAATAGCAGGTAATTCAACTGGATTGCTGAGGACGAGCCTATAACATGCAGGGTTTCCCCCGCTGTGCTAAAACAAAAACTATAATAACTATAATCTTTAATGTTCAGTTTATTTTCTCAGGGAGTGTATTCTGTGGCAGCAAATGTCCAGGAGAGCTTTTAAAGGAATTACAGACCTGTTTTTGAACAGGCGGTGGTTCTTGTTTAATTACCTGCCACAAGTTCTGCCTCTATATTTCACAGGAGAAACATCTCTGTGACATTATCCTCCATCTGTTTGTGTGTGACAGTGCGAGTTCATGCCAGAGTGTCAGCGTCCTTTGTGTTTGTGTGTGTGTCTACATGAAGTCAGACAGGAAGAAGGCAAGTTGAGAAATGACCACACACCACACTCCATCTTGTCTAATGAGTGTTGTGGGGCTCAGTCTCCCAGCAGGCTGTTGTATCTGGCTGAAGCCCAGTCTGCAGTCCCTCTCTGCAGATATTAGGAGCTCAAACAGGCAGTAAATGTACCAGGGCAAGAGACCAATAGATATACTGTAGATGTAGACAAGACAGTGTGTGTGTGTGCTTGAAAAAAACATTGGTAAGAACAGACAGAAAGAGAGAGGAAGCAGGAGATGAATCTTTCAAGCAATCAGCCAATCAAATATTAATCAAATCCAAAAGCTGGGAGCAGACAAAGAAAAATATCTAATAATAATGTTCACTCCACACAGACTGTGGTGGTTTAAGGAGGTTACGTTGTCATAAAGCAAAGTCAACTCTTGGATATATCCTCAACATTTCCTCCACTTATCTCTCATTCATCTTCATATGGGGATTTCTCACTAAGGCTAAATGGTAAAATGAATTTATTGAACTGTGCATACTGTGATGCCAATCTACATTTCTTCCAGTTGTTCCAGTAGATATAAATTGTTACCCATATCAGATCACATCATCCAGGTCTATTTCCTTCATTTCTCTGCAGTATCTTTCATTAAGCTGTTACTATGGTAAAACATGAGAATTAGAGCTTGAGTAACAAACTGTTCTGTACTCATGCACACAACCGTGGATGGACAAACAGACACACTTTGATTGTTTATCAAAGGTGCCATCTCACCTCAGAGCTCTAGCAGCTAACAACAGATGGGGATGTCTACAGTTCTGTATTTGATCATTGAATATACAGATTTGAAAATCTTGACCTATTGATGCCAGCAGAGGAACAGACATGTCTGTAGGGAATTTCATGGTTATCCATCCAGTATATGTTGAGCTATTCTTCAGTGAGTGAAAACCTAAATCAAACCTAAATAGCTTCTGTAGCCATAAATGTACAAAGATTTCACTGCAACTCATCCAGTTGGAGTGGAGATATTTCAGGAACAAAGTGGGAGTCAGACTGGCCAAAGACATCAGAACAGACTTCATCATATGAAATTTTAAAGAAATCTTTCAAAGCAAAAACTAACCCCAAAAATAAATGTGCTTATACAGTATTCTGTTGCTGTACAGGTACCCACTATTACCAACATGAGCTTCAGGCGATGCTTTTGATAAAGACTGAATAATATTATTTACTTATCCTACTTTATACAATGCATTTTTGTGGCTTTTAAAAGTATTTGCAGCTGTTGTAGTAAGTCATACTTGGCCTTGGCACTTACCCAAACACTCCACCAAACAACACAGAGCTGTTCTTGTGTGTTGTGTTTGAAGGAGCACAGTCTGTGTACTATAAAAGCACAAATAACAAATGCAAAAAAAATGTGTGGAATCCAACTTTGGAATTTCAAGCTTCAGAAGATGCCGACTCCCTCGCTTATATGAGCTATCAGGGTGATGTCTCTGAGCAGAACAAAGAGCTCTCCTCCCCGTCAGCTCCCTATCTCCACATCTGTCTGACACTTTGGAGCGGCACAGAGCTTCGGCAGTCACGACGGGGTGTTGCGACTCATATCTTTCTGAGATGGAGGGATTGACCTCTCCGGGCTCACCCCTTATTAGTGCACAAAGAGCTGTTGAGCAAGCTGGGTGCACTGGCATGAATCCTCGCCGTGAGAAAGGTCTGAGTGAGCGCTCGCTGCTCCACTCCAGCTTGACGCAC
>JBAJHX010000096.1:25226971-25229856 GCA_037176925.1 Amniataba percoides
AAAGACTCGGTGATGTCGGGCTCCTCCTGAGGTCCACGTCGTCTCCACAGCATGTTCAGGTTGTTTCCTCACCGCAGACTAATCCAGGATGAGGCCATGACTACTGCAGCTCCCTCAGACTTCAAATGGATCTCATGAGCTGTGATCCCTGAGTGAGTAGACCAGTGGGGAGAGCCACCGCTGACTGTCCGGGTGCCGGGTGTGATGCTCACCTGCTGCGTCCTGTCTGTCAGGAAGTTTGTCATGCACTGACAGGTGAAGCTGGGTGGCTTTACAGCAGGGACTTCTGGGATGCTGTTGTTGAATGGCAGGCTTAAGTCTTGAAACAGGATCCTTGCACACATCCTTGGGGAGTAGAGGTGTTGTAGGATGTATATCACCGACACACCAACCTGTGTGTATGCAGAAACAGATTCCTCCTCCTCTCTTGTCCCAGAGAGCTCAGATACACAGTCCACTTGGAGTATTTGGAAGCCCGACAGATATAATGTACTGGCCAGGACGTGCTCACCGAGCCAGGTTTCTATGAAACACATGGGCGGCAGATCTGAAGCGATCTGTGTTTGTTGAGAGGCAGCAGTAAATCCATTTTGTTAGCAGAGATTCACCAGATGTATTGACAGAGCACATCTCCAAATCAAGTGCCCCTGCATGCTTCTCCTGCAAATCCTCCAGAGAGCTGCAGCCTGCAGAGCCTGCAGCTAAGATTTCTGTAAAACTTTCTGCAAAACGAATGAGTAAAAAGAAAACAGCTTGACAAGTGAACTGTCAGTTGTTCAAAAGTTCATATCTGGTGAATGTAATCAGTAAAAACAAAAATAGACCAAGGCTGCCATCCACAGTGCTAAAATGGTAGATTGTGCTTAAAACTCAACTATATGGTTTTTTTTAACCCTAACCAACAATGATGGTTGGTGTTGGTGATGATGTGGTCAATAAAGTTTACCGTTGTTCATGATGACAGAAAAGTCCTATACGCACTAGCAGTTTTTATGGAAAATATTGTGATGTGAACTATGTAATCATGCTGTTTTATTATTTATAAGAATACATTCATGATAAATATATCATATATATCTAATTTCTAAAGACATGCACCTAGATTCATTCTCCAGATTTTAACTCAAGACTTCAGAGCAGTTCATATTAAAAGGGGAGAGAATGTGGAAAAACAGCAAAGTTTGACTGTTTGGTGCAATATGGACACTGTTTAGTTTGAATTTGTCAATTTCTTTGACAGGAACAGAGCACATTAACAGTGATGCTGATCATTCACAGCAGAGGAGACTATAATGTAAAAGCAGTGAAACAAACAGCTTCTGTGAAAGTGACATCATGGCAGCACAATCTGTTGAGTAATGGTTTGCTGTGTGAGTAATGAGCACTGAGCTGGTTTTATAATTTCATATTTCACCCCCAGGGTCATTAGAGCAGGAAAGAGAACATACAAAGTGCCACGAATTAGACAGACAGGGTCGTCTTCTGACAACACACAGCAACAGACAGCATGCAGAGCCGGCATAATCAGGTTCCTGGCTAATTGGTAATTACTCAAGTCACAGTGCCTCAAGGAAGACTGATATGTGCTTAATTAATCAGGAATAATTCACAGACTTGTTTTGCTTGCTGAATAATTAGCCTGCATGCTATTTCCTGCATCGACTTGGCCGTTGTGATTTGAAACTAAATAGCTCAGTAACAGCACTGAAAACATGGAGGAAAGCAATTGATTGAGACAAAATGGCTCAAACTAATTCAGTGTACCAACTCACAGACAGTGCTGGCAACGCTGGGCAGCAAACAGAGGAAGTCACTGCATCTCACTGATCAAAGAGGGACTGCAATACAATGAGAAAAAGAGGATTATGAAATAAAGCAGAAATAAATATTACCCACACAACATTTTTTTAGCTGATGTAAATAGTAAGCCTGAGTCCTCTGGCACAGGAAGTGGTGCCGTTTCTGTTTTGTG
This sequence comes from Amniataba percoides, assembly GCA_037176925.1. Taxonomy (NCBI): domain Eukaryota; kingdom Metazoa; phylum Chordata; class Actinopteri; order Centrarchiformes; family Terapontidae; genus Amniataba; species Amniataba percoides. Next base: position 25,228,944 of record JBAJHX010000096.1, read on the forward strand.
TTTCTTTGAAGTATATATAGTCTTTTGTCAAGCATAGGCGTTATGAATAACATTAACGATGGCTCCATTCTCCCCTAGTGTCCCAGAGAGACAGTGTGACAGGAGGCCAGCATGCACAATAGGAGCAGGACAATACCAGACCCTCATTTTCTTTTATTTACACCTGCGCTCCCCCCACTGTGATGTGTGAAAATGACCTTTGTAGTAAAAGGTCGATTGAAAAGATATTTTATTTAAAACTTCTCCAGAATAGTCCTTATAAATGAAAGACACTAAACAGTTGTCCAATAGACCAGTCTTTATTCACCTAAAATTTCACCCTGATGTCTTTAATATTATTAATTTTATTGTTATTGTTATTAGATGTGTAATCACCTTTAAATACAACCACTTTTTCAAAATACACTATTTCATCAGAAAGAACAAAGTATATAATATTGATAATATTGAATGAATTAGCACAAAAGCTGGTACAGACATTCATTGTCATTTCAGAGTGAATTTAAATAAATTTCCCTCCAGCTTGTCATCTAAACCAGTATTTTGGTTTATGACCTGTAACACTCAGCTGGTGTCCATTGAGTTCAGTACTAACAAGCACATGTTAGCATGGTAACACCGTAAATGATGGCGTAAACACTGATGAAGTTGGCTCTTTTGTGGCTCTATACAGCCTCAAAGAGCCACTTATATGACTGTGGACTCTTGCAAACCATTTCATCAGATTCTGCTTCTCCCACACACCTGTCTTACATAAATGGAAACCTCCAAATCTAAAACAAATTTATATATCACTGATATTTTTCCAAAATCTACAGACACTACAGTGTGGCAAAACATTTTTTTCCAAATCAATTTTTAATACAACACTTAAAATGGCACAATCTGTCATTTATTTCATGTCTGTCATTAG
>JBAJHX010000096.1:25259667-25296390 GCA_037176925.1 Amniataba percoides
AATGTGAGGATGGGACTTTATTGTGAAGATGGGACTTTAGTGTGAGGATGGGACTTTATTGTGAAGATGGGACTTTATTGTGAAGATGGGACTTTAGTGTGAGGATGGGACTTTATTGTGAAGATGGAGCTTTAGTGTGAGGATGTGCTTTAGTGTGAGGATGGGACTTTATTGTGAAGATGGAGCTTTAGTGTGAGGATGGGGCTTTAGTGTGAGGATGGGGCTTTATTGTGAGGATGGGACTTTAGTGTGAGGATGGGGCTTCACTCAGGCTAAGCCAGCTGTTAATGCTCAGTTTTGCTCAAAGTATTTCCTGACAACAGGATGGTCTACTTCTTCAACATGTGCATAGAAGATGTGATGTCTGAGTCTTCATTAGGCCAACTTTGATGAAGCAATGTAATGAGTAGTGTAACTAATTATTCTTGCAGCTGAATCATTAGGAACTGTAATGATTTTTAATGCATAATGAGAACTTTTACTCATGTAAAATTATATGAGAGAATATAATACAATACCAAACTGTGTTATACATATTACCATATTGTGATAATGATCATTCAGAATAATGCTGTGGGCTCTCAGTAGATAACGTTGTCACACACAGGCAAATTGTTTCGAGGATCTCTTCATGCAGTGTTTCCCGCTGATCTACATGTTCAGTGAAGCCCAGCACTTCCCTAACTGCCATTAAAACAGTTGCCACATCTTTCTCCACCAGCCAAGTGCTAAAAATCTACATTGGTTAGCACTGTGAGGCTGTGCTGCACGTCTGTGAATGACTCATGCAGGCCCCACTGTGAGACACACAACTGAACACATGCATTCTGATGCACCTCATTACAGCCCAGCAGATTCCAGGTTTCTCTGTCTGTCTTCCCTCCACCAGTCCGCTTATTCACTGCAGATACTGTGAGCACTAATTCACAATGAAAGCAGCTCTTTGTGCTCCAGCACCTCATGCTGTTGTCAAAGTCGTGAGGAGCTCCAACTCCTGGAATAATTGCATCAGATACACATTGCTATATGTAAGCTGATGTTTTTACCCACACATTGTCCTGCTCACCTGCACCCACCTACAGTCAAAATGTTTTTCAGTGGTAGAAGCAGTAGTATTGACAGGTTAGGTAGCTAACTAACGTTAACTTTAGCTGTGTGGATTTCTGGGTAACTTCTGTTAGAGGTTGAACTCCAAGAGTGCTTTGAGACCAGAGTGAGAGCTGTAAAGTATTATAACGTGTGAGCATGTGCGTGGTACTATATGTTCTTCAAAAATACATTTTAAAATTGTAATTCTGCCAGCAGTCCCGATTTTCATTAAATGTATTGGTGAGTCTTTTTCTCTGTAACTGTAACAGAATAGTGGTTCATTTTCTTTTCTTTCGTTTCTTTATTACACAGCACCATTGCATGAATTCTGATACTCCACAAGCCCAGGTTCAATAAACCTTTTTATTCTCTTGGACAGTCATGCACCAGGGCGCTCCTCTTGCCTTGGATAGAGCCAGTTTGTGCTGTGATGTGAATTCTTGACAATTTCTCTTGAGGAATTGCTGCTCTTCCTCAAAACAGCAACTGATTTGTCAAATTTCTGAAAAAAACTCTATGTCCATTTTCAGATCATAAACAAACCTGCACAGGTTGTTTCTTGTACTCAGATAACCAAAAGAAGATCATTTTTACTGCTTCCTTAATCAGCAAATGGTCCTCAGTTGTGTTTGTACAATAGAATGAGGATTTTTCTTCAGATGAATTAGATTAAGTAATGACATAATTTATGATCATCTTACAAAATGTGCTGTGAGAACACAGAAATGGTTGTTGCAGAACAGAACAAATAGAGCCAGTAATATGGAGATATGACCTGAGTAACACATATGATGCTGTTATGGGGGAATGCTACTGAAAGGTCAGTGCGCCTGCTGACAGGTTCGTTAACTCTTAACTGTGTTTTCTCTGTTTGTTAAGAAAATGTCAGCATCAGATTTATAGGTCACTGCGGCACATGGCTGATTCTCTGGTGCACACATTTGTTCTCACCAGATGTCATTTTATAGATGCTGTTTTTTTTTTGTCAAATATTCATCATCCAAAAGTCACGTGGTGAACTGGAATCAGCTCCAGTTTGAGGCTCTCATCTAATCATCCCCTTTTAGCTTGAGATCTTTGCACTAATAATATAAAATTTTGTCACCATCAGTGATCAGACGATGTGGTGGAAGCCACTGGAATAGTGATACACCTGCCAGTGTCTTATATCTATGCTCTATAAGGGGTACAAGAAGTAAAACACAACCACAGTAAACAGACAACACACATTCATTTGAAGAAAATAAAACAAACTTCACATAACTGACTTATTATTTCTAATAACTGTGTGATTTCCACTCTCACTGTCTCACTGTCACAAAAAAACTAATGAACTAAAATGCGTCTCTTTGTTTGGAGCTCTAATTTGTTAATTTGAATACCAAACCAAAGAAAATAAATAAAATTGCCCATCCATATAATTAATTTTAATTCCTTAGTTAAACATAGAATTTTAGTTCATTTCAGTCCAGTCAGTTTTTTGTTGTTGCTAACTTGCTGATGTTAAGTGAAGAAACTGAAGACGCTGATGTATCCAGATGTGCCTTTTTGACTCTTCCACTAACAGCCACTGATGTGGGTCGGTTTTATTTATCCAAAGCACACTGCGCATCTCTTGGATGTGGACTGTGGATATGTAATCTCAGCCTTGACACCGATGTAACTTTCCAGGAAATCCATAATGGATAATGATTTCACATTGGCTTTGCTGGTCAGGCTCCAGTGGTCTGTTTGTCTGGATGTTTACATCTGGACTTCTGATCTTCTGACGTTTCTTTCCTCCTAAAGTAAATAAAAGTTAAGCATGAAATGTAAGACGTGCAATCTGAGGTGGATGTGTGGATATTGGTCTGGTGGGGACATGATCTGTGTGTGTGTTGTGGAGAGAAGATCGAGTGGACCAGAACTTCATATGAGGACATGTAGAGCTGCACCTGGACTCATGGACTCATTTTCTATTACCTGTGATAAATTCATACATGGACTAAACCATGAACTCAGAATAGCTACAGTTTATTAAAACCCATGTTTAATTTCATATATGATATATTATGTTGTTCTCTGTACATGTGGCATCTATTGCACGTCTGTCCGTCCCAGAGAGAGGGATCCCTCATCTGTGGCTCTTCCTCAGGTTTCTTCTTTTCCCTTGAAGGGTTTTTTGAAGTTTTTCCTGACCCAGTTCAAGGGTCTAAGGAAAGAGCGTGTCATAACTGTACAGACTGTAAAGCCCTCCAAGGCAAACAATGTTTGTGATTTGGGCTTTATATAAATACATCTGAAATTTGATTTGATATTTGTAGCAAAAAACTACAGGACAAAAATAAATGGTATGGAGATAGGGTTTTTCCTTACGTCTGAATTCTTGCTTGTGTTGTACGTCACTTTGGACAAAAGCGTCTGCTAAATTAAATTGTAGAACTGTAGATATGATGTTATATGGTCTTCTGTTACAGGTGTTATGACTCCTCCCCCTGATATCTTTGGACCAAGATATTTCATCAGCTGGAGAGGGCTAAAATCCTGTTTAGTTTAAATTCAATAATAACTGCATAAACTTGCATCAGCATGTATAATGTAATGCTTGTAAGGCTCAAAACTGGCACCGTTGTGATTTGTGCAGACGAGTGTAGAAAGCCTCATCACGTCCCTTTGGGTCAGCCACAGGAATGCGCTTTGGATTTTTAAGTGGTAAACAGCTTATTGTTAGGTCATTCAGGCACCTATCTTAGCATTGTCGTGGCTGAATCTCCTACAGTACCCTGAAATAATTCCAGTTCTTTTGTGCCATTGGGTTCCTGCCAGGTTGTGAGTGTAGCTATTTCGTCTGGATCTGACAGACATTGTGAAAAAGAAATTGCACTTCTCTGGGGAAAGTTTAAGTTTGACTGCTTTCAGGCTGCCTGTGAATCAGTGTCATCAGTGAAGAGTTATCAAAAACAGGTTTAGTCCTGGTCTTCTGGTAGTCTTGGTAGTGTCTCACAACTCTGAGAACATTACAGGTGAAATGCAGTGGGAAGTGATAATCAAATAGACTAGAATAGAATAGAGAATATATCTATACCATATATTCTGTTCATTGATTGGTATTTCCTCAGTCACAGGCCCTGTAATAAATCAAACATTTCCTCAGGATTCCTACATGTCACTTGTCTTTGTAGAGACTGTCTGGCTGTGGCCAATTGTTTGGCTTTTAGACAATGGCATGTAGAGAAAAAGCCTAAATGTGATTTCATCTCCCCATAGAAAAGCCCATTCAATCTAATGAAAATGGACAGTGTGAGACCATTCATTCTCAATATGGTCCTCAGTGTGAGATGCAAATGTTTGCCAGGAAGATGCATTTGCAAAATTGGCAGGTCAGGCCATAAATAATACTTTCAGGACAGGGAGATAAAGCGTAGGAGAAGATTTTTGGCGATGACCTCACCTCCTAACCCGATGACTCAAATGAGATTCTGTCTTAAAGAGATTCATATCTGGAGAAAAACTGGGGAGTCGACCTTAGCACTTCACCAGATTAAACCAGAGGTCCCACCGGTCGTGTATGTGAGTGTGTGTCCCAGAAGAGGAGGCTGATTTGATTGGGTAACTGGCGTGAGGCTTGCAGAGGCTGCAGAGCATCTGTCAGTGTTCCCGCTAACGCTCCCCATGGAAATGCTGCAGGATTTGTGACCGCAAGGAGGAAAGACAAACTTGTTTGTCACACACCTTGTTTCACAGCAGACTCTGATTACATTACAGAAAACCTGAAATTTTAATATTTTCAATATTTCTTTATAGGATTATTACAAAGTAAAGTGAGAGACAGGACGACAGGGAGGGAGAGAAAGATCACGGGAGTCCTTCTGGGAAATCACGTTAAAGGCTGGCAAACAAATCCAATGAAAAGTTTGACCATGAATTCTACCAACAAGTATTGTGTGTGCATCTAAAGCCTAATATATCTATTTCCTCTGCACTGAGCTGCATTGTGGCCCAGATATTAAAAACATCAATGAGCCACACTCTTGCTGACATGCTCCCTCATTACAATGAACACACACATTGTGTGTTCATGTGTTTACTTTGACTCAGACCCACAAACTCTGTCCTGCTGCCCCAAATACTCACTAGAGCACCAAATGTGAATTAATATGCTGCTGAAAATAGTCCCCAACAAATCATTTCCTCTGAAAGCTACAAAGGCCAGCTGCCTCAGGAAATTACTAAGCCCTTTAAAAAATTAAAATATTATTTAAGATATTAAAATATTAATATTAAAAGTATTTTTTTATAAACTGTTTAATAAGATATATGTTTTTAACCAATGATTTTGGGGCTGAGAACTAAAGAAAGTATCAAGAGAGTCTAACAGTCATTGTCTAACAGTCATTTGGTCTCTCACTGGATTTTTTATCAATAGAAAAATATGATACATTTATTATGAAGTATAGAAAATCACCAGTCTTTCCCTTCAAAGTCCCACACACCAGGCTATTTTTATTTCATTTCCTATGATTTATTGGGTTTTCCTGTGAAGCAGGAACTGCTCTCCATCAGTGGTTCTCAAATTACAAAATACATTCATTTATTCACACATTGTTTGTTTGTTTGTTTGTTTGTTTGTTTGTTTGTTTGTTTGTTTCACTGTGAAACATCATGAAACAACTACAATAATGTAATGTAATGTAAATGGACAAATTTATTTCTGCCTTTGGCCTTCCCTTAAGGTTCCATAAATGTAGAGAACATTTTTCATCATTAACACTTCAGACATTCATCTTATATTGATCAATGTGGATCTATTATGTTTTTTTTTTCATTTCTGTCTAGTTTGTTTCAAATACCTACACTGACATTCTGAAAAGACTGTGTGAATGAAATAATGAGATTAACAATTAGTTCTTTCCTTGGGCATTCAGATAGGTTTCCTATAGACCTGCCAGTAGTGATTTTATGAATTGGTTTTCAGGCCTTAACTAGGTTAGATCTTATCTTTGCAATCAGACACAGTCAGCACATCTGCTTCCAGAACACAAAGCAGGAGAACTGAACACATTACTGCTGTCCGTCAGTCTGTCCGCTCAGGTTCCTCTCTTTCAAACCCACATTTAAACCTCAGATGTTCTCATGTGACTGTGATTGCTTTGGCGTAGCTGCGGTATAATTTCATTTCATATTATTTCATATAATTTTATATAATTTCATATTATTCATTTTGTGGTTTTGTATTTCATTTCATTTCATTTCTTTTACTTTTCCTTTTTGTGACACGAACATGTAAATTTTTCAGAATATTCCACATAATATCTCAGTACCTATTAGTTGAATTAGCACAAACATTTGTACAGATGTGCATTTTAATGTCTTTGTTGAGTGCATTGAAAATTGAATTGAATGAATGAAAACACAAATGAAAAAAAAGTTTTGTCAAGAGGAAATAAAGGGACCTGAAGGATGAGTTCAACTCTTTTCTCACATCCACACAGGCAGGCCAGTCACACACAGTCTGAATTGAATGTGACTGTTAGCATCACCAAGTTTCCAAAAGTTATGGAATTTCATCATTGGACAAGTGTGTGGAGGAGGGGGAGGTTTCTGAAGGTATTCACTTTAACCGACATGCACGTCCACAGAAGCATACTGCCTCCCCATAGATTTGTCAAATGTTCATCTTCACCTCATGAAAATGACTTTAAACTTTCTTTGTGTTTGAAAGATGATTAGTTGCTTCGCCTTGCCTTGATATTTGAGGGTAAAAAAAGTCTTCTTCTAACAGGACAGATTTGTTACGCTCTGCAAATCTTCATAATGATAGATGAGAGTATTATGACAATAACAGCTGAAAGTTGCTGTCTTTATCAAATCTTCACTCTGGAGCAGGAGATGAAAATACGAGTGTGAGCTAAAAGCTGAATGATGTTCTGGCCATCAACCAATCCTAACCCCATAACAAAATTCATATTTAACTCTAACATTTAGAGTTAACTTTGACAATTTGATTAGAGAAATGACTTAGTATTAAAAGTGTAAACCTGAAACACATTATGAGCTGCAGCAACACAGCCATCCCTGCTTCCCGTCGTCAGCTGAGATCACAGGGCAATTTTCATTTGTTTTCTCAACCTTTGGCTCAGTTGCTGCAGAAACCTGAGTCTTTTATGAGGAGGAAGACGTAATAATTACCCAACAATCCCTCTGAGACGCTGGGCCACGGCTGCTTTAGCCCACTCCGCTCTCTGCCAGTCCACGTATTGGGTTGCTAATGGCTTTTACCCGCTGATGTACTAGACGATGGGAACGGTCATCTATGGAGGGCCGAGACATTAATATTTACCAGCCTTGAGGGGTCAAGGCAGAATGGATCAGGCCATCTTCAATAAAACATGCCGCCACCAGAGCAACCACTCCCTCGCAGTCTCTCTCCAGCTCTGTCATACCGAGGACTAGATTTGTTGTCAGAGTGCATTTTATTCATCTTTGAGCTGGTTTTGTGCCTGTCATCTGTGTAAAATGAGCACAGCGGTCATAGCACTTTAATGGGGATGGTGTAATCCACTTTATCCCCGGGTACAGGGGATAAATCAATGGACTATAAAGTTCTGGTTTGGTTACAGTGTGAGCTGAAGTGTGACTGTAAAAAAATGATCAGTATGGTGTCTGGGGGTGTGAAAGCTTTTAGGGAGAATATCTGTGCGATATATCAAAGTTTTATAATGCAGGCTTTTAGACACGACATGGAAGGGTTAAAATGCAGTGAGCTCCTGGTTTTGCAGATGTACTTGGCACCAGGCGAATGAAAGTGCTTAGCATTATCCAGATGTAATGTACAGGGACTTCTTGTAGAGCAGGTCATGGAGGTATTAACATCGATTCCTGCTGGAGGAGACGTCAGGGGAACATGTATAATGCAACAGCAGAGAGACACTGACCCACACACAGCAGATACACACCTGTGATGTCACCTACAGGTTTTCAGAGTAGGTATTTCGATCATCTTTCCCAATCACTGGAGATCGTCGATCCTCATCTGGGCAAAGTGCCTGAAGGCTACATTAGCCTCGACTAGCATAACACACCTTAATCTCTGACTGATCTGTTTGCAGCCAAATTGCATTGAGGGTAAAGTAGGAGCTAAGTTATGACAGGGAATAATGTGTAGAAGAAAATAAGAAGTTATCTTCTCATCCAACAATAGTGCACCTCAACACAAAAGGTACAGTGAAGTCAGTGACAGAAGGGTGGTCTGAAACCAGCACATGATGCATGCTGACCTGGATCACTGGCCTGTTTGGCAAAAACAGAAAATGCCAAATGTATCAACAACACAGGAAACTGTACTGTGGTGACTGATAAAAATAACTTCCACATGGCTTGAGTAATGACCCCCTACTGCGTCCCCACCCTGCCTGGCCTGCCTGAGTCTTCTCCTCCACTGGCGGGAAATGATCTGTCGGAGAACAGATCATTAGTAAACCAGCTCAACTTTTAGGTCTGACGTGGGTTGCACTGCAACATGAGTGGCTCCTAACCACACCGTTTTTATTTCATGACTGTTATGGTTGGTGTTTAGTGCAAATCGGATGTTGACATTAAGGCAGCGATGGCTGGCTGATTGCATAATTAGCTAAAGCGCATGTATGAAGAATCATTCAAAGCTGCCTGAATGGCATAGATTGCATATTTCTCATTGATTATGTTGAAATGAAAGCTCTACAAAAACCATAGTAAACTATTCACACATACATATCTACTTTACTGCTTCTACAACTGTTCAACAAAGTTTGGTTTGTGTTTTTCGTTTTTCATTCATGTTTAGCCGTTGACAGTTCAAACTGCTGCATCTGCTTTGTAAACATGACACGAACACGAAGAGACGAACAGAGAGACCAGCCGTCAGAGAGGTAGAGAAAAGGAGATAGCTTTACTATAAAGAAGGCGTCGCTAGCAGAAGTTGCAACATCTCATCATACACGCATACATGGTGAATATATTTATGCCATTTTCTGTTGAGTATGTACCTTACAAAAGCTGTTATTTTGCGTGTCGAAGCAAGACTTTGACAAGCTGCTCTGATACACATGTTAAAAACAAGGAGATGCTAATATGAGAATTCATAAAAAAGCCAAACAGCATGTGATCGATCAATAAAAAAAAAAAATCCAGTTGCAGATCTCTTATGTGCACCAGCAAAAGTCTAGACTTTGCAGCATTTTGAAATGAAGAAAAACACAAAGCTGTAAAACTGCACATTGACATTTTCTTTTCCCCAGTGGAAGATGAGCAAAGGCGATGCGGACAGTAAAAGGAAACACTTTGATCTGTGCACGTCCCCAAATCAGCGTGCACAGACAAAAGGACAAGAGAAAAAAAAGCAGTGTGTATTAGCAAATATGCACAATTCTCTTTTCTTTGTTATGTTGCCAGTTTACAACATTTCCCCACCGCGATCCACTCTGGGGGAGGTTTCCAGGCTCGATCTCACAGAAAATGCATCCAACAAGTTCAGTCAGAAAGTTCAGACCTACAGCCCAACCTCATGTTCGATCTGTCAGTGCTTTTTGTCTATTTCAGCACTGGTCTCCCATTTTTGTTAACATGTCAGTACTCAGCATCCAAACTTACAGCCCCCTGTGGTCAGAGATTAAAGTGAACATACGATGGTATCAGAGAAAACACTCAGCTGATTAAAACACAGAGGATATTGCTTTGAGTTTCTGTGGGAAAACTTAACGTGGGTTTTTGGGAGAGGAAATAGTTTTTTTGGAAAATCCAACACTGGGAGAAATACCAGGCCAGAACTCTTTTCAAAATGGCCGCCTGTCACCTGGACACACGCTATGTTCGATTTTAGGGGCCTCCTCCTCCTCAGAACAAGGTCAGTCCTGATTCAAAAACTCCTCCAAATGAGCCAAAAACTGTAGCCTTCTCTTGCCCAAATTTAGCAAATTAATTGTGGGTCACATGTTTAATTGTGCATTTAGGCGATTCTTGTCAACTTGTAATTACTTAATTATAACGATTACTAATATAAAACCACAGCAAGACTGAAATAAAGACTGTTGGGAATAAACTTAATATTTGCCATTTTACCTGCTGTAGAATTTGTCAGGTGTTATCGTGAGTTTATCATCCTATTCCACTAAAATAACCTTAACATAGCCAACGTCTCCTGTTCTGCCTTTGTTTCTTCTGTTTGTTTTTAACTACATCTGGTTACTGCTCTTGAGTGAGTAAATGTGTCAGTTACTTTCAGGGGCAGTTCTGTCTATTGTGATAGTTCAAGCAGATGTGTTTGTCACATCTCAACATGGATTACTACCACAAACATAATATCTTAGATGCTGGAGATACAACACACAGGGTGAAAGATTAAGCAAAACTACAGAAAAATGAAGCATGTAGTTTACTCAACAGAAAAGCTGATAACTGGTGTGACGCACTGGATGCTATTTTGCACCACTAACTGGTACAGTTTTGTTTGTCCCGTAAACGCTTTGCTCACCTCAAACGGTGTAAAAATTAGATTGTTGGTCCTGTAGTGAAAAGACAGAGAAAACTTTGTATCAAAGCCTCAAAAGGTTCTTAGAAGTTCAGGTTGGTGACTGAGGTGCTGCATGGTAACTTCCTGGTGGTAATCTTGAAAAAGTGGATTCTTCAAGTTGACTAAAATGGCCTGAATGCAGCATTAATGGTCTGAATGGCCCAGAACAACATTTGGCATCTGCATTAGCAGGTGAAGTTGATGTCTATGGGCCAGATACATTTTGAGCTGAAGGCAGGCTCTCACAACTATCATGAGCCAATGTCCTGACGTCACATTCACCCTCAAGCTTAAGTTTTGGTGTGTGAGAGACTTGACAGGAGGAGCAGACTCAAGCTTCGGCCCTCTAAGGTGACCCCTGAAATGGGAAGTGTTGGTGGAAGGCATCATAGAAAGAAGGAGTTTATGCAGCCTCAGAAAGAGGACAAATGTGTAACAGTTTGAAGGAGGGGAGTTTGTTCCAATACCTCAGCAAATGCATGTTTTTTAGGCCTACTAGCAGCTTGTGTGCGACAATGCTACAAACGGTATATTGCTGGAGCATTACATCTTATTTACATCATAGAGAATCTAACGTCTTCCTCTTTCACAATATAGAATCCAAACCATCATCAAACAAGTGACTGACGGACTTGCCAGTCAGTACCATATATCACAAAGCAAAGGGCAACATAGAGTGAGGGATGATTCTTGTTACTTTTTCAGAGTGCAAATGTTAGTCAAAGCTACATTACAAAGGTGCATGACAGACTAAAGATGCACCTGTCGCATTTGCATGGTGGATACAGATTGGTGACTTTTTCTTTCCTTTTCGGATAAAGCATTTTTCTGGGGAAATCAACTTTTAAATATTTACAAGGATAAGAGTTTTTTTCAGGACCTACATGTACAGAATATATGTCAAATAAATAATAAGCAACAATATTAATTTTCTGTGTGGTGGAAAAGTTACGTTACATAAATCTGAATAACAACACAGAGTAACGGTAATACAACATGAGTAGGAGAAGAGCAGCACAATGAACAGATAAGCATGACCTTTTTCATGTATGATGACAGGTATTCTTCTGTATTTGTATTGTTTACAGCAAAAAAAAAAAAAAGCCAGCTGCTACAAAAATATCTTGAACATACTGTTGAGTTTAACATCTTTTGTGATGGACAATAATGTCTTCTGGGGATATCTTTTTTTTTGGCTATTTCTGGTGTGAAATAACAAAATAGGTTGGTCAAAATGTTATTATAACAATAATTAAATTAAGGACTCATATATTAATACTATCCACATAAGGTAATAAATAGAAATATAAAATAAATATTTGAAATAGAAATATGAACTCCAGTCACTAACTGCAGTAAAGGTCTATCTGATTAGCATTGGTGGGTTTAAGAGTGCTGTTAGTAGCAGGTCACTACATTACTAAAATTGAATGCCAAAATGATGTGGTGAAACCAATGAGCACTCAGTGAACATTAAGTAAGAAAATAAAGAAACCAGTCAGTCTATCGGTCTGCCAACCAAACGACTGCATGACAAATGCGGTCGTAGGACAAGTGAAATACTGAGTGTACATACTAAAAGGTTGTTCTGTTAGTCAAAGAGTTTTCCTTTTTCTTCCTCCACAAAAACCCAAAAACAAATTGATGCATTTCATTTCAAAGGTGGCTGTGAATTTAATGTATATATTCTCATGCTGTAAATGTTGCAGTTTAATTCAAGTACTCTACGCAGCACTAATGCTGTCTTTTTTTTAATCAGTAATGATTAACAAATTGACGGAGTTTATAAAAAGTAGAGGGAAGGAAAGAGGTGTAAAGCCCTCTGAAAAGGTGAGTTCAGACTAAACATGAGGCAACTGCATATAAAGTCAATGCAAAGATATGAAACTGAGTTCATGTCAGTTGAAAATGTTTCAACTTGAACAATTCATGAAAATACAGACCAAAGGAGAGAGGTCTGGAGGAAAGACCTTGAGGGTGGTGCATATGATAATAGTTGGCTGACAGCTAACATCTTTTACACTGTCTGTTTATGGTGAATACACCCAGACTGCAAAAACAATTGAGTGGTGATAGTATGCAATAATAAAAGGCAAAAGTTTAGTCTGAACACACCTTAAGGATCCCAGTCTCTCATGCTGCATTCATGTCCACCAGGAGAGAGCGGAGACTTGAGCTTCCAAAAACATTCTGCATCTTACAGGGGCTAAAACGTTATTGGAAATTTGGGTTTGGGAAAGCAAACTTCAAGAATATGTGTGTCACTGTGGCAACTAGGTAAACTGTGGAAGTGTACATAATTTTTTTAAAACTGTTTCCATCATAATAAATCATTATGTGATCACCATGTTGGATTGACTTTGCAAAGTTTGGTATAAACATACTCACTTATTCTTGTGTGTAAGCAATAAGAAACCAAAATCAACAGAAAACAGAGTCACAGACCCTGCAGAGCTCCAAAGATGGACAACTGTCGCATTTTAACTCTCAGCTGACAGTTGTTCCTATTTGACATGAATGCAGCATTAGCCTGCATGCGAAAGGGAATTCACTGGGCTGTGGTGTAATGACGTTACTCAAGCAAAACTAATTTTCCTCCTTGTTGCCTTCCCATTTCTTCTTGCACTAAGTTTATACCATGCTCCAAAAGAATATTCATCATCTTTTAAAAAATGGGATTCATTGACAACGTACTGTAGCAGAGCTCGCTGCTTGTGGCAGAAATAGCTTTTCTTGTGGCGGCCATTTTGAACATCTGCACTACAACATTGGATTAGAGATAAGAAAAACACATCTACCACGTCATACAAGGCAAAGTGAATTAAAGCATGTGATTTAGCCTGCAAGTGGTAAAAAATAAGGAAAAGAAACCCAAAATGTGTACTTTTACTAACCCGATTAAACCCAAAATGGTATGGATGAGGTGATAGTGCATAGTTTTGCAGGGCACTAAAATGTGTGCCAGGACTGTATACAGCACTCATTAAGATTCAATGACTCGTCTATCAGCTGTGGAAAAAACTAAAATCTTTCATTGCGTAAATATCAATATGATAAACATATCTGCCGGCATCCTGTTGAGTTTGATGGTTAGAAGCTGATATGTTACAGGACGGGGCCAGTGTGTGTGTAAGGGACCTCTCGCGTGTACTTTACTGGGATTCACAGAGGTATACGGGGCATATCGGGAGGGAGAGCACGGACACTGAAAATGTTCGGAGCAGAATTGAACCAAAGAAAACTCTAAAGAACGTTTGTTGATGCCTCCAAGTGCTGAATCTGCCCCAAAGGCACACTTCAAGTCTGTGTGGGTAAAGGGCAGGCAGAGAGCAGAGGAAAACAAGCACTGTCCACCGAATGTCCGAATGTCACCTCCAAGGGGCCAATTTCTTAGAGCTGGAAACATAAAATAAAGGCTTGTGGTCTAATTCCACTCCTGTGTTCCCCTGTTTTTTAATCTGCAGAGGAAAGCCTACACAGTCTCCAGACGGGCCCTGCTGCATTTATTCTGTGTTTAATGTGTTTCATATATTCATATATTTGTGTGTGTGTGTGTGTGTTTGTGTCTGGTGTCGTGGTTTGTCGTAACACCATTCAAATCAGAGGGTGCCACAGAGTCTCCCGTGTGCTGCTACGGCGCTACGCCAGCGAGTAGATGGCGTTTACGGGCGAGGTGGCCTCGGAGCTCTCGTTGCCCTCCGTTTCGTCCTTGTCCTTCTTCACCGTGTACTGGCCAATGAAAGAGCCGTCCTCGTTGAACTGGCCGTCACCACCTTCGCCGTAGTCCACCAGGCTGTCGTCACTTTCCTTCACGTTGCCGTCCAGTGATGTCTGGCTGCCCTGCAGAGGCTTGTTGTCCTCGTCGCTGCTGCAAAGGCAAATAAAGAGAAGGTTAAAGGTTCATGTGGCAGCAGGATGTCAGAGGTCAGTTTCAGCAGGAGTTCGGGCCCCTGTCGTCCCCATCGGCACATGTTAAAGGGGGAAAGTGAAAGGTTATGGGGATTGCAGGTAAAGAAATGATGTTTATTCCATATTCATCTTGTCTTGTCAGTATTTAAGTCAATCCGGCCTTGTCTAGGATTTCTACTTTTTGAGTCATTTCTTTTCCATGTTCTCCTTAAAGGACAGGTTTGAATATTTCCAGCTCTATGTTTAAACAGTACTCACATGTTACATGTAATTTGTAGTAGATCTTCCTGTTAGCTATGGGCAGGTTTACTTATTGCTGATGTTTTGTCCCAGCAGCAAATGTAAACTTAATTACCACCTGGAATCTTCATACTAAAATGAATGTGATTTTGGAAAATACACACTTACAAGCTGACGCTTACATTTCCTTGTTTCCAGTTTCAATTTCTTGCCAGACTGGGTGGCTCTTCCCATCTGAGTATTTCATTTTATCATTTAATCATTTGATTCTATTTAGTCATATTGAAGGTTTATTCAATTCTACTAATAAAATATAAGAAGTAAGAAGAAATGTAGAAAATGAAAAAAGTATAGTACTATTTACTATTTTTTTGCATGTGCAATCTGGTAATGACGATGCTGACACCTTGCACAGTTACACAAAACTGTATGTGTGTTTGTGTGTGTGTGTGTGTGTGTGTGTGTGCGTGTGTGCGTGTGTGTGTGTGTGTGTGTGTGTGTGTGTGTGCTCTCTGGCTGTTTTGGATATATGTAACCCTCATATATATTTTTGCAGTGATCAAGGAGAGACGTGACAGAATGGTCCAGTGTCAGTACAGGCAGACGTGGCCAGTGCAGACATCAGAAATGATGACAGCTCCTCAAACATACAGTATATCTGGCATGTGAGTATTGTAAGACAGAGCAGGGAAAAGTCAAACTTATCCTTTAAAGACAAAGCTGCATTTGCATTTTATATCAAAGATGCTGCTGAGCTACAATTAAAAGTCAGTTTTGCAGAGCACCACACAGTATTCACATCTTTGTTTTAAAAGAAAAACCCTGTCTCCTGAATAGTATGTTCACATAAATCTAATTTGTGCTGATATATTTTATAAGAAATGTAATCAGGCCTGGATTAAGTTGAAACTGAAACTAACAACATGTGGGACGTCAGACACAAGCACCAAATGACGTCTGGACAGCAGAACCTCACACAATTACACTTCCTCCTAATATTTGGCAAAGCACATAAGAAGACACAGGATATTTTGTTGGAGACAGCGGTGATTAAAGCTAAAATACTTACTAAAATACTGTCCTCAAAATTCAAATAAGACATTTGCATACACATGCTAACCGGTGGCCATATTCTGACTTGAGATCAAAGCATGAAAACTCCATTGCACCTCATTTACGGAGCTGTGCTTGATCTCAGCTCAGAGCATGGCTGCATGTCTCCTAGCTCTGACTGAAGGGAGAATAGAACGTCATGCACAGGGAGAGAGAGCTACAGACTAGCATTAGCTTTCTTGTCTCAGATCAAGCCAGCATAACAGCAGGAAATGCATTTGAAGGGTGCAAAAGTGAAATATTAACTCTCTTCTCTGCTGGTGTCTGTGCAATGCATTTCAAACATCATGTATTCAGATTCCCAAGGAGAGGACTGAATGTACACTGTGTCATCTGTATCGTCATGCTCCATGCTGAAACACTTTAGGAACCACACGTCACTTGATACATTTAAGAAACCACATGTTAATAATCTAGAGCACAAATGGGCCACAGCAGATGCAGAACAATCAAAGTGTGATACAATTCAAATCCTGATTAAAAGTCCGGTATTTAGTTTATTCATCCACGAGAAAAACTTTCAATGGACGCTTTCTGAACACGGGCTAACATGTAACAAGGTGAAGATGAAAAGATGCTGCACATAAGATGGAGAGTGGGAGTTGAGTCTAAGTGAGAGAGGGGTTGTTCTGTTTTATCATGTTATAATGCCACCTGAGAGGGGGAATCATTAGTGGAGGTGAAAGTTGAAGACTATACATTGCAGTCCATATGAGTGAGGACAGTGACACAAGCAGCACACTGGGTTTGAAATGTAAACAACATCCACTGTAGCTATTGTGTAGCAATAGCAAATGGTAACTGGACATAAATAATAATGTGTGTCACATTCTTCTTCAAAGTCTCTGGCCTGCAAACATCAGCAGACACCTGACATCTTCTCAGCTGATCCTCTCTCAGTCTGTCACTGTGGAGGGTTCGGGGGGGGGGGGGGGTCATGTCTTCAACATATGAACAGCGTTTGGGACTCACTTTGATGGCCCGTCTGGACTTCAGACCTTCTTAGCTGCTTTGGGTGTATGTTAGAGAGTCTGTATTTTTCCACATACTCCATGTGGGATCTAGTTATGATAATCAGATTCTGCCTCCTCCCCAAATCAATGGAGCACAGCAGAAATGTGTCAGTGTCCATCTATTTACAGACTGCAGTGTATAAATAGTGGCAAAGAAAGAAAAGTGCTGTCCTTAAGACTAAGTTTTTCCGATTCAAGTGTGGTTGTCCCCAAAACTCATGAATCAGATGCGGTCGCAGTAAGGTGAGCAGCCCAGCAGCTGGCAGATAGAGAGTGGATCTGCAGTTCGATGTCCTTTGAGTGCGCCAGGAGTAAATCAGAAGGACATCTTTCTATGCACCAGTGGCACTGAAATGCTTCAAGATTACATCTCCAACAGCTAATTAAATAAATCTGGCCAAAAGGCAGAACCTCTTTCAAACTGCCTGCCCTGGTCGCATTTGCCAAGCTCGCTTTCATTTGTTGACCGTACTGCACCTGCAACTTCAGTGAGCCGAGGGGCTTTAAGAGAGCACCTTTTATTTCAGCGACTTCAAAATGTCTTCAGAATGAAAGACGGCAGAGTCAAGAATGATCCAATTATCTGATTAGGTGATTTTTTGTGTAGAGGAGCAAAGGTAGGGGAGGTAACTCAGAAAACAGGAGTGAGTCTCAGATAACCTTCCTTGCATTACAAAACATATACTCACCCATCTGCAGCATTCACAAAATCTCATGACAATAACTCAGATTAACATGACTACGGAGTCAGGAAGTCAACTCTGTGTTCGGAATATGCTTTAAATTCAGCTTAACTTGAAAGATTTGTATTGGGAACATTGTACGAGTTCCTCATTCTCAGAGATTGGATTAACCATGCTTTGAAATGCTTTTTGATTTGATTTGATAGATAAAATCCATTAGATGGTAACAAACTGGAGTGGCTCTAACAGACTAATCAATTAAAATGCACTGCAAATGAGCAACAGAAATGATATTATTTTCTTAAAGTGGGATTAAGAAGAAGAGGACTCAGGTGGTGGTGGGGGAGATTCTTCTCCTTTCATACCTTTCAAGAGACCTTGGGACCAATGAGGAAAATAAATCCCAAAAGAGACAAAGGACACAGACATAAAATGGGGTGGGTAGAACAGAAAGACAGTCATGAGACAGATGAATAACCAGACATGCTAAATAAACACATACTGAGAAGGAGGTTCCTACAATGTTGGTGTCAGGACATGAGGAACATTAACATATATTTATTTATCTGTGCTAAGAGTGAAAGTAAATACATGGAAATCATCACAAAGTTAACGTCTGAGCTTTGAAGGATATTACTTTTTCTTTCATATGAGAAAAATGCAGCATAACATGTTCTGGGACCATCTAATTCCAGTTTGTTAAAACGTGGGTCTTGTTTTGTGGTTTTGTCCATCAGATCTATCAGTTATAATAACACTGAGGACACCAGTTGCTTAGAAATGGAAATACACAGACTTCAGTAAGATAAAATGTAAAAGAACAAATAACAACAACCCATCATCCACACTGGACGATGCCACACCTCATGATTTGATTGTCCAGTCGTGTAATATCAACATCCTTGTCCGCCATTTGGGCTGGTTTGTAAATAAGACAGTATTTTATGTCAAACCAAAAGTTAGCTCATCTGAAATGCCACGTATAATCCTTTATTACACATAAAAACTGTGCACAACTAAAGGTGGTGCAACAGGTCCAAGGTGAAGCAGTGAGCTGTGTCTGTAAAAAGCAGCAAAGAATATTTGGGGTAATAATTTTACTGTTCACCTTTCCAAATGAATTTGTCTGATCTGTATGTTATATGGAGGCCAGAGTGCTTGTGTTTGTTGCATTTTTAATGTATTGTTGCGACATTCCCAGATCTCAGCAACTGACTTGTTTTTTCTGATAGTTAACAATAAATATAAAGACCCATGTTGTAATAAACTGGATTTACCCTTAAATAACTACATTATAAAATCCCACATGTTTTTCATGCAGGACAAACTGAGTTGATGATGTGTTATTATTGTCCTGTGCTGATCTTAAAGACAGAATGCAAAACAAGGTGGAGAAAACATGCACAGAAGAAATATTATGTCATGTAAAATTATTCTGATTTTCACTTCAAAGAATTTTCTACTTTCAAGATTTGAGGACCCAATAACTAGTTGGATGTCTTAAATTTGCTCAGTCTTTTATCCTCCAAATGCTCTCCAGTTGCTGGTTGCCTAATTCAGTTCCTTAAGGGTGTCAAATTGTGCCAAACATAGATTGTCCTGCCCCCCGTCCTCAGTACAACCCAAATTGATTTCCCTTGCCATCTCTCGCCCCATGCACCTGGTGGCGGATGCTTTTTAAATGTCAGCCGGCGGACGAAAAACAATGCAATTAACCTCTCGAAGGGTGAAAAACATGTTAGTGCCTGAGCTGGGACAAAAAAGGTGCAAGACCTTGCATACTTTTCAGTCGGGCTGCTTTCTGGGATCACTACGTGTCTTTGCGCTGCTGGAACAGCTGATCCGTGAAGAGCCTGATGTGGTTACGGGGGCCGATGCTTCTTTGCTCTTTTATTTACTGGATGAAGTTTGAGACAAGGTCTTTGGGTATTGACTGAGCCAAATGTAACTCAGAGTGACACCACACAACATTACATTCAGATCAGTGGGGTTGTGTAATTACTGCTCCGAGATCGAGCTTAATAAAAAGCAGCTTTGAGCTTCACAAAGGCTGAATGAAGAGTACAATTAACCAGAGGTATTCTATATTTAGTGAACCTTTACACAGACGTGAACAGATGCTCCGCTGTGTTCTGGGAAATGCACCTTGCCTGGAATATGATTTCTCGTCACCTTGGCCTACTGTGACTTACTGTGTAATTATGTTATATTCTACATACCAAGTATGCACTTTAGGGATAGAACATCTCCAGGGTGATGGAGGATATTTCTGGATGAATAAGTTACCATACTAAATGTCTATGTTTTGAGTCTAAAATACCAAAGGCCTGTTCAATGGGTTTCACTGGTCACAAATATTCCAATAACAGAGAGAGAGACTGTGGCTGATGCACCTGCACTTTGTTTCTTTTGTCCAAATCAAAAAATGACTTTGTTGAATTTCACACTGTCTTTAGCACCAGGCAAACCAAGTTTTAAGGAATAATAAAAAGGAATAGCATTTTGGTAAAGAAGAAAAAGATATATAAACATATAAATCCAAGTCCAATCAACACATTACATCTTGATTATGTTGATATCAAATCCCATATCAAAAGATTTGGTAACCAGCCATATCTGGAATAGCTTGAAGCACATTCGTACTTGACCAATAATAAACAGTTGTTTTGTTTTTTTTTATCAAGAAGTAGCTCCACTTCGAAAATAAATTGTGGTTTTCACATATATATTTATGTGGTGTTAATAAGTGAGCTTTAAATGTGGATGTACATGTATCTTGGCTTTTTATTTTTGTATTTTGACAGAGCCAAAATGCTAATTTATCTTTATGGTAATACCTCCAGTTCTTAAATTAACACAATAACAAACTCGATTCATATCAATCTTCTTAACTCACTCGGCGTTAAATGCTTGTGGTCTGTCTTTTTGTCTGGTGTATTTCCTGTATTTGTGTTAGGTGATGAGATGTCATGTGACCCTCATGTTGCCAGAGTGCTACAGATCCAGCGTCCTGAACTTGTTATCAAATGACCAGATCTGAAGATAATTTGCTGACAGTTTGACACCCATTAAGGAACAAAAGCCTGCTTCTGCATTCTGACCATGTTTCTACAAATCTTGATTGCTATGGTGCCGGCTGCTTGCTATGGTTTCAATGTCTACGACATTGTTCAAATAGTGGAGGCCAGATGGACTGAGATTGCTGACATCGTGAATGAAAACTGTGCACTCTTTGCAGATTGACCAAAGAGCCAGCAATGCGTTCATAAGGCAGATTGTCTTGTTTGGTCTCCCCAAATAAGCTACACCTTACTATCAGCTCGGGGGAGACATCTGCCCCCCCCGACATGCACAGGTCAAGAGAGATGCCGTGCCGAAACCAAAGTACCTGTTCTCGTTCTCGTTTTCGTTTTCGTTTTCGTTCCTGTCATGGACAGATGACCCATTTCAGCGTGAGGGAAAGAGAGGGACGAGACGTGAGGAAACAGGGGAGACAGCAAGAGAGAGGAAGTGTAGAGAAAGAAAGAGGGAGGGAGGAGGACAAGCTCCACATGATACATGCATGTAAATCTTCGCATGCACACAAACACACACAAAGAGCTGAGTGGACACCAGGGATGGAGTCTGGGTCGGGAGAAGAGTAAAGCAATGACTGTTACTGGAAGAAAGGGGTTGGGCATTAATGTTAGACTCATTATTGATTATTATATTAAAATAGGATCCCATGCACTGGAATGGATTAATCACTCACATCAGCACAGCACCACTCAGGTGATAATAAATGCTGATCACACCTCTTTTGCACATTCTTCTAGAGACATCTGAATTTTAATGCCACAAGAAGCACTGCTGTATCAAAGACTGTACTTTTAGCAAAAGCATTTACACCAAAACTGAGCTACATAATGATAAGATGTGGTATATGTATGTACATTCTCTAACACTTTATAACATAGATAGTCTCAATGCGGTAAAAGACAGGCTGTAATATGTGTGTATTTATATGTAGGTATTTATGTGTGTGTATTCATACTGTTATGTTTTCATCAGATTAACAAGGTCTCATTGTAGAGCGTCTGCACTTACAGGTAAGCGTTTTAGTCCCACTCACACACAGTGAGTTATAATACATACATTTTAGATTTTGAAAGAAGGTTAAAATAATTAATAAACATGTTTTTAGTCAAAGTGGACAGACACAGGAAATAAAAGACTCATTCTTCATAAAGAAGAATAATGCCACAGAGATCATTGGGACCTGGAAGGAGCAAAAGACACATCACTTACTAAGACATACTGTACACACATATTCTACAGTATATACAGCACCTGCTCACATACACCATGTATAATATGGCCTACCATATGTGTTCAGTTGTTCATATAAATATCAACATGACAACAGAGTATATGTCTACTTTCCAGGAAGTGAGGTTTGAGAACTTTGAGATTTACAAATATGGTGATCCATTCGCAATTTTAACAATATCTGGGTGGCACTGTGCCTCTATTGCTTGAGCAAAAAAAGCTTTCATCTACGTTCACACTGCCCAGGAAGAAATTGAAAATGCTATTCATGTGTCAAACACTGTTCTGTCCACATTTTCAACGGTAAATAAAATGCTGGATAATGTTGGATAGATATCTCTGTCTCACAGTTCAGGTGTTACCATATATCTTTGTTGATATTGACAGACCACTAGAATAGCAAGCTGGCCAGAGTTCATTAATGCTACCTGAAAGTATCGATGCCCACACACGACACTGACAAACTGCATCGATAGAGTCTGTCTGAGAGGCTTCATTCTAAAGAAAAATGGTAGCTTGGAGAGAAAAAGGTGTGCCTTCAAATGTAGCCTGCATTAGTGCTGGAAGGAGGCCTTTTCACTTCTTTATTATCACTTGTAAACACACCTGTGGGACTAATCGATCAAGGCTGGCACCTCTGTGCCCCAAAAGTCCTTCATGATTGAAGCGTTGACTCATCTGATCTGAATGTCAGAGATGAAAACCCTCCCCTGTGCTTGACTTGATGGTGACAATGCTGCATCTGGCACCAATAATGTCAGGCCCAGTCTTTGAGCGAAGTCTCTCTGCTGGCCCTCAAAAGAGCTCATATCCGCTACAGTAACTAGAGGGAAATGAGCTCTATCCCAATCTGAATATTTATGACAAGGTTTTCTTTGTCAATGAGACCCTTAGCTTTCATGCAGTGTTGTTCATAGCAGCCTGCTGTGATTTAGTTGTTTTAAGGATATACTCTGTTGAAGAAGTCTCACACAGAGAATATTTGCTTGAATGTCACCGTCAGCCAAAATATGTAACCTTTAACATTTTCATTGAACCCCATTATAACTGACAAAACTACATTTCTGTTTCTGTTTGTCACAACAGGGCAAAAAACTTTGACTAGCTCAACATTTCCTGTCCTGTAGCTGTATGTCGCAGTCTCTGCTACAGTACCTAAAACAGTGTTCAAGATGAGACATGGCACTGCTCCTTAGCAGTTACACTACCTCACGCATTAACACAAATTCCCTTGACCAATAAAAAAGTTCAAATTAGCATCAAATCATCTGACAGTCCAGTGTTCAAACAAAGCTATGCTCAGGTGGTGTGGATGTAATTCAGACATGTTGGCTGTAATGCAGGCTGAGGCCGTCTGTTTTATTATACTTACTGGTAATCAAAGGATCCCTCCTGGTCTTTCTGATCTACTGGGTCCAAGGGAAGGTCTTTTTTGTCACGGACTGAGGAGAAAAGAAGAAAAAGGTCCATTTTCATCACAGTACTGAGAATGCCACTGATGTCATTATTAGATTTGACACACAGCCATCCACACGTTGAAGAGTTCCTGTGGTTAGTTTCAACATGAAATCCTTCTGTTAGTCTTCATCTGGTTATTCCGTTATACATATTGACTTCAGCCTTAATTTATGAAACTGTTAACTAACACTGTGTCCCAGTTCCATACTCACAATATATACAGTAAATCACATAAACTAATACTAAGGAAACTTTTCAAAAAACACTGAAAAAGTGTGTTTCCATTCATTTGTTTTTACTGTACTCTGAGTTGCTCCACCAATACTTCATATATTCTGTAGTATGCATTTGGAACACAGTGCACTTTTACAGAGACATACAAGCCTGTTTTAGTAGCGGCTGTGTAACATTGGGTTGGGTTTGTAAGGCGTCAGTGCTTTGGTCAGTACTGAACATGTTTTACTCCCAGTTTATGTGTGTGAACTCGTCATTAGTCTTTCTCTGCCTCTCACTGCTCTGATATTATCCTCACTTGACTTGACTCACTTGACCTATTTGATTTTGAGTTCTTCACTGGGTGTTAGTTCTTTAGTTTCACCGCATCACAGTTCAGCACCTACCTAGATATTTTGCGAAACCAGTCACGCAACCACCACCTAGACATTATAGAAACTGCAAAACATTAACAAGACTCTAATTTCTGTTGTTCCAAACATTGCATTGTCAAATACTGTAAATCAGCACCTATGTTATTTGAAGGCTGTACCATCTATTAAAATGGAAGAATTCAGTAAATCCTTAATTACATTCATTTTGAGATTTTGCATTTCACTTTGAACAATTAATTAATACAGTGTGATCTTTTTTTCCTGATTACTATGACAAAGTGTAACAATGCTAGAACTTTAGTATTTAGAGGCACTTGACATAACAAACGGCCAAATGGCCTGCCATGCTTTTAGGCTGTAGAAAGTCTTCTTTACAAATAAGTGTTATTGTGTATGAAGGAAACCTGACTGATGACTGAAGGGCAGAAAGAGACAGAAATCCCTCTGAACAGTTAAATAAAAATATAAGAAATCACTGGTCACTGGTAAAAAGATCCAAATCTGTGCAGATTTAAACATGAACAGGTTCCTGTTTCAGTGTCAAGTTCACAATCATTTCAAAAAGAAGCTGAAATTAACAGGAGTGTTGCTTTGGCTAAGCTCTTCTTAGAACTTCAAAATGGGGATAGAATAAACTCAGAACTGACAACTTTTAAATGGACTCCCAAAATATTCAGAGCCCAACTTGGATCGATCTATGTCAGATTTTTCTGGACTGGTCAAAATCAAAGGACATTTGAATGTGAAATTGTTCCAGCTGTATGCTTTGCTGTTGTACAAAACTGTGGAAACACTGTCTTAAAGGAAGTAAAAAAACAATTTTAACTGTAAATTCACAGTTACAAAACGATTTGGAAACAAGTGGCTACTGTTGATTTTGTTCATATCCAAGCAGATACCTGTCAACAGTTGGCACTGGTCCTCTGATAGGTATAAAAACTCACCTGGATATTTGCCCCCACGACTCCTCTTGATGAAGCAGACGATGAGGAGGATCAGTATGATGAGGGCAATGGCACACATCAGACCAATGAACCAGCCTTGGGTGGCTATGTCTACCTGGTCTATGTAGGCTGGGGATATATTCACAACACACACACACAGTGGGACAAGAGAAATGGGAGAAAAGAAGAAACACTGTGAGTGTTTTTCTGGACCACAGTGAGTCAGAGCAAACGTATCAGACAATCTGTTCTCATCCCAAAGCGCCCAGCAGAAGTCAACAACTCAGAAACATCATCTCATTATTTGCCTCAAAGCTCATATCCAGGTTGATGTTGCACATCCATAACAATAAGGTGTTTGTCTTCTTTTCCATTTCACAGTGTGTGAATTTTAATCAGGGAAGCCTGCACTATAGAGGTTTGTGGTATGAAAAATGTTACTTCAAATACACACAGAAAAATTTCAGTACAACCTGAAAGAGGACAAACCATTTGACAGCTGCCAAAAATTTAAACTCTGAAATGTTATAAATATTAACACTGAATTTGAACAAACATTGACAAATATCGAAAATGTACCCATTCCAATCAAAACTGGAGGTCCAATGATCAGACGAAGAGCTACCCACTCATAAATTAATCTGAGAATTTTAATTCTGATTTTAAATATCGAGAATATTTTGGTCATTTTTCAATAAAAGACACGAATCTTACTATTAGAGTCTTTTTCTGTTAAAGTGTGTTATATTTTTCTTCAGTCTTTAGTCCCAGATCTAATCTAGTCTCTGAGCAGCCTGTCCTTCCTCACTGTCTAACCCTGCTTACAGATGTATCACTAAATGATCTTTAGTGATGACTTACTGATGATGTATCAGTCTAGCCACACCCGGTCAGAAACTTGTTAAAATATCATTTCTGACATTAGGTGGTGGTAAGCTAGTGTTTCTAACAAAAATAAGCCCATCTGCAGTGTCTAAAGCATGGTGGTTAAACTGACTGACCAATATTAAGTTGAGTTTAATGGGTCAAGTAAGCATTAAATCTTCTACTGACAAAGTTAAAAGGAGCACAAAGACATGCTTAATTCTGAATAAAGGCGCAGAATTGGTCCGTCATAACAATCATAATATGCTGTATGCTTCAAGATCTTTGTACTACACCGCTTATATTTGGTCTATTCATGTTTCCACTATGAGCATTTAACTGAAATAGAAAACATGCAAGTTGTGCAGAAAGTCACAAAGAGTGTAAATATTCAAAATGATCCGTCTCACAAAACTTTTTTTTCCAGCTCCTACTAACAGAGGGAAGCCTGCTCGCTGACTGATTTGAGTGTACCTTTGGAAGAACATGCATAGTGTTGAAGAACAAACCATAATAACTCACCCAGCTTCGACTGAGTTACTGTAGACACTACTAATGACAGACTTGCCCCCAGAGTAGCCCACCTGGCTGGAACCCCCCGTTCCACCAGGCCAGGTGGGGTCTCACCTGGTTTGGTCTTAAAGGTGATAGATTTGCTGCTGATGCTGTTGAGCTCATGGGAGTAAACCCTCAGATGGTACTTGGCGCCTGCGATCAGATCCGCCACTGTAACAGGGGGCTGTTGTGTCATTGGTATAACTTTCACCGTCTTGTCGCCTTGGAGACACAAGAAAGGGGCCAATCACACTCCAGGGGGTGTGGCCTTCGTTCCACAGTAACGGCTGAGCTTACGCAGAGGTAGCGGCATCACAATGCTTTGCAGGGAGATTTTTTCTGAGTGATAGCAGGGTTGCTGAAGTGAATTGAGACTGATTAACAATGCAGTGCCCATCCCCATAATTAAGATTTAATCATGTAATTTAATACTTTAGCAATTCTAACTATGTTGTATACTGTTGTATACTACTATATGGGGTGAAACCCCAAAGCTCTGTTCAGCTGACATAGTCTGACTCATTTTGCTCTTTTATGGATCTGAGACTACATTTTCTCTCCAGGGGATAATTCTCCAGCAAAAAACTCATCAAAAATGGAGTGTGAAGAAGTCAAGTGGCATTCGAAGGATGTACTCCCTCAAGCTAAACCACTACGTTGTGGACATCAAAGTCTCACTCAGCTAGAATTGTAATTAACCATTACAGAAAAGTTCTTGGGCAACGACAGGGGTCCAAGCTGGCAAAGCATTGTTTGTCTCAATTTTTCACAGGCCCTGCCCTATCTCCATGAGGTTAAAACAAAAAACGGTGCAACACCCTGCATCTTTCAGGCAGAAAGACGTGTCTGTCATGACATATGGCCGAGCTATGAGCATGACTCCGAGGTTGCAGTGAGAGGAAAAGGCAGCACAAGGTGGTGGCATCATGCACCATGCTATCAGCTCTTTCACAGACAAAATGTCCGATGCAGACAGAAGAGAAGACATGGCAGTCTTTTTTACGTACTAAATTGACTGAGGAGCTAAGAGAAAGGCCAGGGATGATATTACAGTTACAACAAGAGTTTTATGCTTTCAGGTCAATGTAAAAAATATTTAAATGTCTTTTAAGCACCTTATTGAGTCTACTGAAAGTTCATTTTGTTTTTAGATTACAGCCTTCACTTGATCAAACCCATATGTTGCTAAACTACTGCTGCAGATCAAGCTAGTGACTTACAATCTGCAGTACTTGCTATAGCCTGCATGACCAGGTAAGTTTGCATACCTGACCCTTTTAACGCAATTTCACAACATTTTGTGAAAAAAGCAAAATGCAGTGAGGTAACTAATTGGTAAAGTCTTAAATATGATCAACAAAAGCTGGTATTCATTCAAATACGGACAGAAAAGTTGTTAAATGCACATAATGTGGATTTCCACAGGACTTATCCTCTCTTCAACAGCTCTTGATTTCTCTTTTAAGCACAGATTCTGCTTTCAGTCACTAAATAAATCCACTCACCTGTACTTTGCCACTCTTTAAATAGCTGTGAAGCTACTGTCAGTGAAACTCAACACTTTGACAGATGGTATAATTGAAAAGCACACGTGGATCAGAAGGGATTTTGCCCTTTGAGCTATTGGAAGGGTTTTAATGTGAAATGTATGTGGAATGAATGTCTCATTTTATAATAGCTTGGTAAAAAACATGTTCTCATACTGTCCCACTGGATTAGCTGTGGAAATGTAGATATAAACATGGGGAAGTTTTCAGTTTGCATTACCAGCAAAGAGTGAGGTGCACATTAAAATATGTAAGTGTACTTATAAAATATGTTGAATTAGAAATAAAGGGGTGTATATAATATTTAAGCAAGCTTCTCTCTGTGACGAGTAAATAGATGCTGCTTTACAACATTTCCTGGCTAATGGCAAAGTTTGGAAAAGTCAAGGAACTTTATTTAGGCTAATAATTACATTTAAAATTATATCCTTTCTTTCATTTTTTTGTTTTATGACAAGTACTCCCAGTTTTCCTCTCTTATGCCACCAAATGATCAACCTGAACCCAAACCCTCTTCTGGCAGACATGCAGAGGCTCCTGAGTCACAGTCAGGAAGACAGGGGGAGGACGAATGGATGATGATGGGAGGTGGGGGAGTGTCAGGAGCTCCCTGCCACTCTTCTTTAGAGCCAAAGCTTTCAGATTTGACCTTGGAGAACAGTGGGTGGGTGGACACAGTGGAGACCATTAGATCAGTCTCATCATCCCCCTCTCCTCCCTCCCTCTCTCTTTCTGGTCACATTCAGACATCATTAAGAATTAAAGCCACTGCCTAAGTACATGAAAAATACATTCTCCCTTCTTTCTGTCCTTGATCAAAGATCACAGACTGTTGAATTTTTATAAAGCAATAACAGATAGCCTATCTGTCTGGCTATCCCATCTCAAGCAGCTCTGGGGCTCCAGAAAAGAAGGGATGATGTGTTTTATAAAAGCAGACTTCAAAAGTGCTAAGCACACAATCCATAGCAAAAGCAAATGATTATGGAAGTGTTGATGGCCAAAAAAGTGACACATTCAAACGGCAATTCAGAGAAAGCAAACAGAACAGCCAGTGCTCATCCAACAGGAGCCAATCAAAGCCAAGCAGCATGTTTAAAAGAAACCATTGTGATGGTGCACTGCACGGGAGGTTAGAAGAGACATGATGATCAACAATATCCAACATAGAAAGACCAAAGAGAGATAGAAAGTGTGAGAGAGAAAGACATCCAGACTGTGGTATGTTGTACCTTCTGCATTTTCAACAAACTGTGACGTCAGTCCTTAGGTGCAAATATCATACACTTAAATTAAAAAAAGGTGCTAAAATAACAACAGTTAGCAGAACAACAGCTGTAGCTGTCCTCTTCAGCGAACCATAGCTAATGGGAACTACAGAGTTGGTGATGACTCTGTGGGTTCACTGCCACAACCAAACAATTACATTATGCATTCCTCATGTAACCTAGTGTTAATATAAAATGAGTGGTGGTCAAGTGTTAAATCTTAAGAGGCCAAGCCAAAATTGTATAGTCAGCTTGATTTTCTCAGTGAAAATGAATTTAGATCTTTTTTCCCTACTCTCTGAAAAAATGAAATAACGCCCTTTGTTTGCTCCTACTCTATACTTAGTATCATCTAGTAACACCAGTCAGTATCTCACCACTCTGGCTGTTTCAGATCTAGCTTTAGGTTTCTTTAGCTTAAGGTGGGCTCAGTCTGGTTTCTTACTGTCCAGTGTGAACTCTAGCACAAACTCGCTGCTGCCGGCCGGGAAGTTGTGTCTCCAGCTGACGTTAGCGTAGTTACTGTTAGGCTCCACCGTCAGATTCCAGATCTCCAGCCCAGGGGCCACTACACAAGGGTGGGGTCAGGGGTAAAGGGTTAAAGGTTAGGGGCAGGGGGCAGAGAGGGCACAGTTACAACAACCATACACAGGGCTCCATTTAGACCTATGCATGGTGCTAACACTACGGGAGTCTTCTGACAACAGTGATGGCTTTGATCCCAATCATGGTCTGCTCAAAACCAGGAGTAAACCTAATATGATCATGGACAGAAAATTCACCCACAAGGAAGTTTCAGGGGATTTTTCAATTCATGAAACACAGTGCTGGCAGGGCTTACTCCTGGTTTAGAGTGGACACATATTCTAACCTTAAAAACTGAAGATAAGGGTAAACTCTGAAGTTATCACAACTGTCAAACCCTCATCACTCTAAAGTGTTGAAGGGTACTCTCTCTCTCTGAGAACGTTACTGTTATTAACATCCATTTCATGAAAAAAAAGAAGTTTGGATTCTCACGTCCTGACCAGGAGGATAGCTGGTGGCTACATCACAATATTCTGAACTTCAGAATTACTTCAGAATCTGAAGTAATTCCCCACTTTTTGTACAGCAGGTAGTGCACAGCTTATCGGAATGCAGCCCTGATGTAGTTTCCTGTTTCATCAGGTGGGAGAAGGCAATTGTCTTTTGATATCCATGAGGTGACATTAGTGGTCAACTAAAACTTAGATAAAACCAAAATGGCACAACAGCATGTACCCAAAACGTTCTGATCTGCACGCTTGGTGGTGACCAGCACAGGAGGCGTGGTGGTAGTGGTCGCCTCAGTTGTAGTGGTGGTGGTAGAAGGAGTTGTAGTAGTAGTAGTAGGGGTCGTAGTAGTAGGGGTCGTAGAAGTAGCAGAAGTTGATGTGCTAATGGTTGTAGGGGCGATGGTAGTAGGAGAAAGAGGAACATGAGGAGGAGGAGTAGGAGTGAAAGCTGAAGCCACGGAGGCGTCGGTCAGCTCAACTACAAGGGAGGAGGCAGGAGAGAGCAAAGGATTAAAGACAAGGCAACAACAGAGACATCAAATAGGTACACACACTGACACACACAGGAAGAAGTCAATGACGCCCCCGAACTCAAACACACAAGCAACATCGCTCACTACCACGCTCATCGCAAACCTGACTAATCATCATGAGGCAATAAATGATCACAGTGTTCACAGTGTTTCCCACTTCATCCCTGCTGGGATCATCACACGCCTCATCACAGTCCTGCATACACTTAGATGCCACTGCCACCAAGAGGACAAATGCTGATACAACAACATGACTGTCCCACTGAGATTCTTCAAACAGGATGCACGTGAGTAGGTAGTGTATTTTCTTGGGCTCTGGAGGACTTGAAGTGAAATAACTTTGTAAAATCTCTTAGAATAACCCTTCATGACATCATCTGGGGTTTTCTTGACTTGGACTTACTTGACTTCACTTCTTCTCAATGCTTGGCCACTACATGTCAGCTAAGCTCTTCACCTGTTTTATTTTGCTTTTGTCATTTTGATAAAGGCTATTGGAGGACTTGTACCAAATGTCAGAGCAGTTGTGCCAGTAGCTGTGTGATAGGACTTTGTATGGACTTGAATACTCTTTAATGTGTTCCTAATGTGCCACAGTATTCAAAAATGTAAAATCCTGAAAGCCAGCAGACTCTTTTTTAAGGTTTTTTAAATGTTTTAATGTACTGATTGATTGCATAGGAATTTATTTCACTTAAGAATAAAATCCAGATATTATAGTGGCACTGGTATTGAAAATTTGCCAACAACCAGTCCTGGTCTTTTCCATTTTTACTTTTGTAACACTATAGTGCCCCCTTGTGGGTGTCCAGCCCCCCTCAGGTTGGGAACCAGCAGATGCTTTTCCACTGATTTCCACCTTAAATGTTGCTCACTCTTACTGTACCTTGAAGCTGTGGTCATCTCCAGCCACTGAAGGGTCCCACTACTGATGCACCCACTCCAAACATTTCCCTCATACAACCACCCCAAACTTTTACCAGCATGCTTGTATCACCAGGCAGGATACCAAGCACATCCCCAACCCACCGTGCGAGGGAAAAGGATAGAAAGATGAAATGATGAAAAGATCAACATGATTCAGGAGCTACAACAGCCCAGTGAGGTGCCTTCCTCAGTTCAGCCACCTTCATGCTACCTCACCTGTAATCCCCAGTACTGAATGTGCAACTCACCAGATGGATAGAAGCAATGGATATAGATGGCAGAGTGACATAGCTTTGGAAAAAAAAGCTCAGAAGCGTGACGATCAAGCCAGTGAGTGAGTGTGCAAGCCAATGACTGAGGGAGACTGATTCATTTGTCACCCCAACACACTCACAGCTCACATCATTCATCAAAAGGATTCCCCCATCTTCATATTCTGATGCATGGGCGTGCACCTCCTCCCACCCCACACACACTCCCAAAATAGCTGCATCATCATCACACTGCGTCCAGTGACAATGACTGAAAAATCTTAGAAACATGTGAATTGCTACACAAGGCTAACTTGTGTCTTGTGGCTGACAGAAAGGCAGCGATGCTGTGAGAATGCATTGAAAAGGTGTGCCATCAGGGATTGGTTCACAAGTTAAAGGGCAACATAAATACAAATGGAGGATTTTACAGCAGCTGTCAGCGTGTGAAGACCATCTGGCAGAATGTAATACCAAAGATTTAAATGTTTCACTGGGCTGCATGTTCAGTTCACTGACTATCATAAGAGAAAGGATGATGTGAACATGTTAAGTTCTAAGGCCTCTTCAATCCCTGACAGCACACATCAGCAGACAAACAACAGCTTTATGCACAGAAGAAAGATAGAGAGGTAAGGCGAGGCAGACAGGCAGATGGACAGATGAGAAAAGAAATAAACATCATCAGCAGTTCAGTCCAATAGTGAAAAAGGGGCATTTACTAATATTTTTGCATTCTAAGATGTGTATAACCTAAATTAGAAATAAAACATGAATCAATTACAACAGTAACTACGAAATGCAGTTTATCTATATTTACCTATGACCCAACTTAGTTGTAACTTACTGAAGTAAAGTCTTTGTCAAGCTCAGACGTTTAACAGTCCAACTCAATGTCAAACATTTCTTCAAGTTTTCAGTCGTAACACACAGTCTTCATCAGCAAATGGAGTTTGCCTTGTTGTCATGGAGATTAATCTGTTGACATGCACGCTACGCAGCTGTTATGATTTAATATCTGACATAATGTAACAATGCAGAGCATAACTGCTGAGCTTAAATGTCAACAGATCCATCTCCATGACAACCGAGGAAATTCCTTCCACTTATGAAGACTGTGTTATGTGGCTGAAAGCTCGACATGGATCTTTAGTTTGAGGATTGTTTTTTCAATGATCTGTCACTCAAGCTTTTCTTATCAACATTAAAAAACAAAGAGAAGTTGGACATTGAAAAATAATTTCATAGCCTGAGCTAACCTGGTTGAGTATGTTGAACATCCAGCCATGGAACGACTTCCTGTGGCGCACAACAGATTCTGTACACTGTATGTGTGTAAGGCATATACTACTTCTAGTACTTACTTATATTATGTGGCAAATCTGTTTTATTTTAAATATCACATGGTTTTAACCTAGTGGGCTCCAAACTACTGTATTTTGGCAGCTCCCTCTGTTGGTTATCAGCGAGAGCTGCAGGGGGGGTAGAACTGCACTTCAGTGGAAAGTGAGGATGGACTGCACTGCTGCTTAGTGTTAAGATGAACAGATAAACAGACAACATGGAGGATTGTGGTGGGGCGAGGCAACAGGCAGACACTTTGCTTTTCATTCCCCGTTACCTAGACCTGTAGCATCAGTAAAGTTTTCTGCCAACAAAAAGAGAGGGGGAGACAGGAGAGGGGGGAGAGGTGTAAGAAAAGAGGGACAACAATGACAATTGCTGGAAAGTGGGTTCAACACTTAGTCTCCCTTACCGCTGACACTGTCTAACCATACAATCTGTCCAGGTTTTGAGACATCTGTCAGGAACTTTTCATCATAACTCTACTTTCTACTGGAGAAAGGAGAAAGGCCTGATGGGAATGCTTCACTCTGACTTCTGTGGATTATGTACAGGAAAACTATTTCTGGAGGAATATGTTGCTGTTGATTTTTCTAAACTAAATGTTGGTCGTGACAAAACAAAATTCCTTTCAACTCCATTGTACTGGAGTGGAAACAGAAATGTAAGTAAACAAAACTGTGTGAAACCACTAAATGAGGGTGAACTACTCCTTTAAAATAACTAGGCGAACTTGTATTCATTCAGCATGTCACAGAAAAGTATCAGCACATTGCTGTACCTTGAATGAAGGCAAAGTTGACAACATGCGTGGCTAAACTGTGTTCGTCTTCCTCAGATCTGCTGTGTGTCCATGAGTGTGTCACAGTGTTGTGAGGATAATGTCATCCATCAGAGAAAGAGCAGTTCTCTCCCATCTGATACCCTAACAAAGAGGCCTCTGTTTGCCAAAGGGCTACAACTTTCCTCACTTTCTATTTCTATGTCTCTCTGTTTCTCACACACACAGGTTCCAGTGATTCACAAAATCAGGCTCTCACAATGAAGGCACCAACCTGGTTCCCATGCAGAAGAAAATGCTGGAAATGGTGTAATTACATAGCAAAAACACAATGCAGCAAAGTGGACGTTCATTGTCAGAAATGAACCTGCTGAACCTCTGAAAACTATTTCAGGCAAGTTTCAAGTCTTTGTGGTAAAATGCATCAAAAGATGAGCGTGTTGTTCCATATTATGTTTATTGTCTCACAGTATTTCTCCACTTCCACACTCCATCTGTGGCCCCAAGCTAAATGGACCCACTGAAGCTCACATATTCATTTCATTTTTTTAGAAAGCTCAGTGTGTTTTTAATAGTTTTTGCACAATAATGAAGCTCAGAAACAGATGAATAAGATACAGTATGTCAGTCTTTGAAAACACACACAGTACTTTGGACGCATCAAATCGATTGCACTGCTCAGCAGCATTTTCATGGAGAGTTTTAGTGTCAGATGCATTTTCAACAACAGCGAGGGGTCAAGCCTCAACTATAAATTTTCTGGAGGCACTGAATGTGAGACTTTCTGGCAAACAAATGGTCAAACATAGACACACTCACCTTCATTGGCGAAATGCGGGGACTCCTCAGCAAAGACCTCCCCTGCTCCCACCTGGGTGAGCGCTGACAGGTAGAACTTGTAGCGAGTTGATCGGTCTGGCAGGCGCAGGGTGAACTCTGTCATATTAGGAAGAAAAGTCTCCAGCTGGAATCGACCCAACCTGGAGCCATTGACTACACACACGCACACCCACAGAAGAATGACAGAAAAGGACAGATAGGTTGGCGTGTTATCAGAGAAATCTCACGAGGCGGTCTGGCACTGCAGCACAGTGCGAGCCGGTTCACTATGAGCTTCCTCCTCCCTGTTACTCTTTTTGATTGACATTATTTTCCAGTTTTCACGCAAACTATAACTAAAGTCAGTTAGATCACTCCAAGCTACTTCCTGGTTCACCTTTTGACCTACTTTACATACTGCAGCTGTGCATATACTGTGTAGCATTTTTGCAGCAGCTGATTACAACATTTTGAGTGTATTCACCATCATCGTTACTTTCAAATAAATGGCCACAAACTGCTTTGGTTGAAGCCTGTCTGAGCCCGTGTGTTCATTCATCTTGCTGCCTTTTTGAATCTCTGTTGTAAAGTTGTGTGGTCCGAATGCTATTTTCTTAATAAAAACTATAAACCAAATCATTTGCATGAATCCTACGGCTCATGGACACTTAAACAGCTCGTACTGTTGGCTTCACCACATAGTAGAAGCCCTGAGTTAAAGAATGCTTTCTGTCTGAGAGATTAAAATCCACGTATGTGAAAACTTGGTGTTTCTCAGATCAGAGCAGCTCACCTGTTTGGTATTTGAGCTGGTATCCAACCAGAATGCCATTAGGCTCTAGAGGTTTATCCCATTCGAGGTAAAGGGTGTCAAAACTTCGACGGTTAATCCTGAAGAACCTCGGAGCATCTGGCACTGCAAACAAACACACGCACACAAACAAATTTACCACCAGTTATTTCCAGTTACTCTGCCGTGTTGATCACCAAGCGTTTATCCCAATCCACTACACCCAGGCTTCCACCCTTTTGCCTTAAATTTGGATTTCATGGCTCCACTAAAAAAATGGTATTAAGCAGTACAACAACATACTGGATAAGAGTCCTGTTAGAAACATGTGTGTGCTGTGAAGCCTCTCCTGGATGTAAACTGTTAGTCGTGGGGGATGCATCCTCACCTCCCTCCTTGGTGGTAAACTCCACTGTGTTGCTGGGTGGACTCTCAAAGTGGTTGTTGGCCACAACCATGAACATCTTGTATTTAGAGTAGGGCACAAGGTCGCCGAGGGTGCCGGACGGCTCAGCCGCGGTGCTGTAGAAATCTTTGGTCTTTTCCTCCTTACTGACCACCAGTCCTGGAACCAGACTAGCCTCACGCCAGTAGACCAGCTGCAACGTAGAAGGGGAGAGAAGGGGTTAACGATTGAGAAGAGCAGTGTAGGGTGAGAAGATTTAACAAGAGAACCCACAAACTGAGAATCAGAGTCTATTTTCAGACCATCAGCTGTCAGTTCTCATTACAAAAACACAGCCAGTCTCACTCTGTATGCTTTGAACTCTCCCAGGACAGAGTTCGGGTCCACAGGCTTCCATCTGATGTTCACCTTGGTGATATCAACATTTGACACCCGCAAGTCAGTGGGAGCGTCGGTGGGCTCTGAACAAACAAACAGGGTGCACAGTACAGTACGTGTGAATGGTCAGAAAGGTTTGGTTCTGTTTATGCAGAAATAGAAAACACTCCCTCAATGCTGCTCAGTAATTTCACTATCAGTCAACTGATTCACTGATAAAATTATTGGGGTCTCAGTTTTTGTCAGCCAGAACATAAAATATCTACAATTTAATCCAAAAGTCAGTATCAGCATGGTCTTTCACAAACTCGTATCTGGTGTGTATGTACTGT
>JBAJHX010000096.1:25296490-25318951 GCA_037176925.1 Amniataba percoides
TGTGTATGTACTGTACTTACTGTCCTCTCCAGAGTATCCAATCACCACATTTGACTCAGGTCCTGGCCCAAATTCATTCCTTGCCTGGATTTTGATCTCATAAGGCACGTACGTCTCTGTATTTTGGACCACATATTTGGACCCCACTGTGGTCACGTTACTCCACTCCTCTCCCAAATCCTTCCTTCTCCACCACACATTGTAGTGGAGGTTTAGGCCATTCCTCTCCAGGTCAAGCAGAGGCTGAAAAAAAACAATAGGAATTTTCATTAACTGAATATAGGACTTGTTTTCTGAATATTTTGTTTTGCTTTTTTAAATGTTTACATATATACATATATACACACACGAACACACACACACACACGCACGCACACACACACACACACACACACACACACGTGTGTATCAAAAATAAAACTAATACTTATGTTGTCTCCAACTAAACACAGTCTTTATGTTATTGCTATCATTTACAATGGCAATCAAATGAACATAGCTTTTACAAGTTGTGATTTCCTGCCTTGTGTGTGTCTTACCTCCCATGTGATTTCCATATTGTCCTTCTTGGAGCCCCATCCTCGTAGACCTCTGGGAATTGCATCTGGGGCTTGTTTTAACAAAACAAAATTCACTTAGATTGACCACTAACTCCAGCAAACCCCATGCTGACAGCTACAGAATTATTCCTGAACACCACTGAAGACAGCTGAAGCCCTCCGGCCAGAAAACTTTCCCTCTGGTCTGCTCATAATAAGGGCTACAAACTCTACACCCAGCCTGTGACAATTCCATAGCCCCGCCTCTTTCTATTTTGTTAGGCCTCAGATTAAAATCTAAGTGTTTTGAAGTCCTATTGCTTCAAAATGGTCAAACCTATTCTTCAAAATGTAGGTAGTTGTGACCTTAATCAACAAAACCAGGACTTTATTGAGACCATTAAATGTTGTTCCTGATTTGAAGGCAGGCAAACCACAGTAAGCAAACTAATAGCTGTTTTCAAAACACACATAATCAGAGGATTTGATGAGTGTGTGGGGCTCCTCACCAGCTCCGCTGGTCTTGTATCGTGGCGAGGGCCGACTGGGCTGGCTCTGGCCCACTGCGTTGATGGCGATGACCCTAAACTGGTAGTTGACAAAGGGGACGAGCTGCAGGATGACTGAGTTGAGGTCTCCGGGGTAAGTGGACAGATTTTGCCACCTGCCGGGCTCCCAGCGGTCCTCTTCAAACTGGACCAAGAACTCTGCAGAGACACACAGCTGGCTTGACAAAAGGCAGACCTCTTATTGTTAACACAGGTGGTTCTCTATGTTCTGTGGGTTAGATATTTCTCTTGTGGTGGAGGGCCGCCAGTTGGTCTTATGTATTCTGGTATAACATCATTTCATCCCTTCATCTCCTCTAGCTTTTGTTTAATGACCCTATTGCATTAATTTTACAAACCTTGCTTTAAATACAAATTATAATGATCCTTTTATGAGTTATAGGCCCCAAAATTATATTTCTCTAATGGGTTGTAACTGTGGTCTAATTACTGGAGAAACTGGGTACATTTTAATGAGTACTTCTATTTCAGCATCCTTTCATTGTAATTTCTTTCCTGAGCTTGGTGACCTGAGGCAAACTCTTCTTCTCTTTGTCTGCTCTCCTGTACTTTCACTATCTTCCTAAGGATGCACTTAACTGCTATGTAGGGAGACAATGAGATGGAAAAAGGCTTCACATGTTCCACATAAATATAGCATAGACACATTTTTGAAGGAGAGGTAAGAGAATACAGAAATATATGGTGTATTCTGACCTGTGACTGGACTCCTGTGATCATTTCCGGGGATCCAGGTGAGGCGAACGCTGCGGATTGCGGGGTCTGACACATCCAGATCCATTGGAGGGTCCGGGCGGTCTGCAGACAAACAGGGAATAACCTGACTGACCTTAGACATATTGTTTATACTGTGCTATGCAAGCATGCACATACAAGAATAAGCATGCTGAGACACACTCAGCTGGACAATTTCATTTATTCTCATAACCAGTCCTTCAGTCCTACATCAAAATAAACTAATTTGTTAGAACACCCAAGAGCACCTTTGAATTTTCAAATTTCCAGCAAGTTCACTGTTAATATTTTGAAACACAGTTTGCACTGAGTTTGAAAATCATCATTTTCACTTCTCAAAAACACTTTGGATGAGAGGAATCATTGTACTAAACTGGGCATTCAGACTTGAATGAGAGTAAATGAGTTTACAGAATGCATTGTGGTGCATGCAAATATAAATCCATTCTGTACTGAAAAACATCTCTCAAACACAAAAAAAGAGAAAAGGAAAATCATCTTTGGAACATAATAAAATAATACTCAGAAATGTAAAAGACATTAGAAAAGACAGATATAAAGGAGGTACAAGTTTAGATAGAGACAGAATAAAAGTAAAATCATAAGAAGACAAAATAAACAGGAAAGCAAACCAGGACAGGAAAGAAAAAAGATTTCCATCCGAGCCATGTGTTACCTGGAGGCAAGGCACTAGAGACTGAGGGGTTGAGGGAGGCTTCCTCTGTGGGGCGGGGTCAAGGACCAGGAAGTGGGTATAAAGGTTAGAGTTTGCAGGTTAGTCTACCAGCCAATCAGCGGCAAGGGAGAACAATTGTTAATATGTCATTTGATACACACTGTATTAATACAATTCAGCTTCACTAAAATCCAGTAGAGCTTCACTAAAGCATTTTCTACACAACACTACAGTTTCTAAATATGCCACATGCAAACAGTTGAGAATCAGTGTGAGTAAGTAGAGTTAAAGTTATGTTAG
Organism: Amniataba percoides; assembly: GCA_037176925.1. NCBI lineage: Eukaryota > Metazoa > Chordata > Actinopteri > Centrarchiformes > Terapontidae > Amniataba > Amniataba percoides. Next base: position 25,299,310 of record JBAJHX010000096.1, read on the forward strand.
GTAAGTATTTTAGTACACTGCAGCAACAATAAAAAAACATGCATGATTTCCATTTGACAGGATAGAGCTGAAAAATAGTACAGTGTCAAAAAAAACACATTTTTGTAACAGAAAATATCTCAAATTTAAAACACCAACAAAAGTAAAAGCATTGTAGTGTGTGTGTGTGTGTGTGTGTGTGTGTGTGTGTGTGTGTGTTTGTCTGTGTGTCAGGGGGAAATAATTTTGAATAGCTTAAACTTCAGTATTTTAATTTTGAGAGACTTCCTTCTTTTCCTTCACTGTATTTCAAACAGGAAGATAATAATCTTCACTGTACTCTATTCAACTGGCAGCTGTTGTTTGTAGTTTATTGGAAAAGCTTTAATGTGAAAAATACAGCTGATACAGCCCGATGAGACAACGTGCTGTACCGACTTTGAGTTCAGATAAATGTTTCATGCTTTTTTTATGTATTGAAACTCTTCTTTCAGTCTTGTTATGTAATCTTCTCCAGCACTGTTCAGCAATGTGAGTGTACCTAACACAGTGAGGCGGGCTGAAGCTGAGTCCTGGTCTATCTCAGATTTAACAGTACAGGTGTATGTTCCCTCATCGCCCTCATTCACATTGGAGATGGTCAGCGACTCCTCGTCTTTCCTCAGCCTGAAAGACAAATAGTCAGAAGGGACACATCAATATTTTCTTAAGTTTATACTCTACTTCGTTATATGCTTTAAAACGTTGAATACTACAAATGTCAGCTCCAAACAAGACAACCGTTCAATTCTCAAAACTTTATGGAAGACACTTTAAATCTGACATGACAACACTTTGCACTGAGTAGGTTTCAGTGAAAAAATCCATTGTCAAAATTTCACTTGATAACAAACAAACCAGAAACTAATGATTTATTCATGTTGATGTTCTATAATATCTTTAAGGTTCAGTGACACAAAGGGGAAGGGGAAACAACAGTAAGGCAGGATCAGCTTGGATCGATGTGCTGTTACCTCCATCCGAGGTTGAGAGGCTTGTCGTCCTTCGTCCACTCCACAGTGACGGGCAGGCTGGGATCAGACTTCACCTTACACTCGAAGCGAGCCGTGGAGCCCCTGATGGCTGACTGGCGCTCCGGGACTCGAACTATACGAGTCCGCTCTGAGTTGGAGTGAGTTTATAGAGGAGCACACACACGCACGTACAACATGAACTTACACATTTATGCATCCAGGGAAAATCAGCATAATGTGTACAGCTGGATGTGACACACTCTTTTTTTTTATTTAGGTGAACAATATCTGCCCTGGGTTGAGATAATTTCCCTCTCAGTGCACTCTCACTCTCTTTAGTTTGATTAACTAAACTAATCTCCTCTATACAGCTTCCATTCCACTTCCTGGACTGGAAAAAGTGTCAATTCCAATATAAGGTAATCAAGGGTATCTAAAACACATGTAATTAAGCAAATGTGTAGGATCTGAAAGGACTTATGTGAAGATAGTGTTTAAAGTATCTGTAAGTTTTAGGGTGTTGGGACAGGCTTTTTGAAGACAAGGACCTCTACCTCTACCTATTCGTCTTAAAGTGACTAATTAATGTTGAGATTAATAAAGATTAGTTCACCTTTTCATTTTTTTTTTAGTTCAGTTCAAATGCAGTGGCTTGTAAGGCACGTAGATTAAAGGCACAAGAGATTGAACATAATCCAACAGTGCAGGCTGTTTGGCACGAGGAAAGGAAATCATTTCATGTTTCATGTGTTTCATTGTCCACACATAATCCTGACACGCTGTGGGGATCCATCACTGCTGGAGCTGACTGTTCCCCATTCTGCCTGTACATGATGTCATATTACTTCATGTTGAATGTTTATGCTGACTCGTTACATAATATGAGTCGGTGTGTGGTGATGTAATGTCTGACCTTTGACCTCCAGGCGGACCTGGTTCTCAGCTGAGCCCAGGATGCTGTTGGCCACACAGGTGTAGGTGCCTTCGTCCTCTGCTCGGGCCCGTTTGATCTCCAGGGTACCGTTGACGTAAACACGGTACTGACCGCCATCCAGCCCGCTGCCCTGTCCATTCTTGAACCTACACTCATAGAAAGCACATGGACATGGCTAAAAACTGGAAATATCGATGACTACATTTAGCAATAAAGTCTGAATTCATTGTCTTGCTCAAGGATACATGGATGTATATTTCCTGTCAGTGTTTTTGGATTCAAGTAGCCAAATGAGAATGAGATGCTCACCAGCGCAAGTCTGGAAAAGGGGAACCGAAGAAGGGACAGTCCAGGAAAGTGCGATTGTTCTCAATGACTTTAATCAGCTGGTTTTTAGGGCCCAGCATCCTCGGAGGCATGTCTACAAAGACGGAGGGAAGGCAAAGCAAGCAGTATCAGCTTTTAATCAGTGATTGTCATTTGAGTGAAAAATCACAGGTCACAGTGACGAAGCCAGTAAGTAATCTACCCCAAAAATCACCAGAGGTATTCATATTTTCTGATGAAGAGCAAAGCTAAGGCATACATACAGATGCTTAAACAAATGTTACACACTGCTCTGTTTACTTTTTAGAATCAACCTCCCACCGAGTCTCACCTAAGACGCTAACGAAGGCGTTGGCCAGCAGGTAGCCGTGCTCGTTGGAGGCGTTGCACTGATAGACGGCGCTGCTTCCCATCTGTACTGAGCGAAACATGATTGTGTCACCCAGCTCCTGTCTGCTCAGGCTGGGGGGAGCAGCTGGGGGAGGGCACAGAAAAAGGGCAGAAAGACAAATGATAGAGACAAATGATAAAAATATTGTCCTTGAGTGTATCTATACATTTATAGTCTGTGCATAACAATCCTTACTCCTTCCAGGTTGTTTTGTGCTTGACTTCCTCAAGTAAAAACATCATAATAGTGCTTTGCCAAGATTGCGTCCTGTATTTACATCAATCGTTCCAATCAGGCCAATTTGATGGCAAAAAGAAGGTTTACCTCCATTTAAATTGTATATAGCCTACTTTAAAGACATTAGGTTTCATGCTCTCTTAACTGCATAAACAGTAAAAAGAAGACTGTCTAACTGCAGAGCTTAAGGTTTAGAAATAATACGCAGTATGTATCAGCAGTACAGCTGCCAACAACAAGCTGTGCTGTGACAGAAAGAAAGAGGGAGGCTGCATGACATTAGAGGCTAACAACACCTTTCTAAGGCAAAGCAGTCCATGACTAATATCATAGCATACAGTAGGTGACATCAGGTTTTATAACAAAGGATGATACTGGACAACGGCCTACTGAACTGTAGAAGTTCCTGTGCAAAAGTATGTCAATACGTGGCCTGAAGTGACGCAGACAAATGAAGCTGACAAACGTGCACATACTTTCTATAGGCTGTCCATTGATCAGCCACTGGATGTTGGGTTTAGGGTTGCCGTTGGCCCGGCAAACCAGGCGGCCATTCTCATCCGGGGCCAGCACCAGGTTTGCAGGTTTGTCCAGCCAGTAAGGAGCCGCTGTGGAACAAAAGGAGTCAAGTTAGGATGATGGACCCACACACAGAAACACACATACAGCTCATATGTTCATATAAACACATAACCAATGTGAGCTCCTCACCTTTGACCTGAACAAAGATGGAGTGTCGTATGCTGCCTAAATGATTGTTGGCCATGCACACATACTCCCCAGCATCCTCCTCCGACACGTTGATAATCTTTAGGGTCTTGTTGTACTTCTCAAACTTCACTTTCTGTCCGGGCAGGTCCCCGCCTTTCTTAAACCACTTGATGGTGGGTGTTGGGCTGAGTGTGGAGGACATGACAGAGTGTGGGTTTGATGTAAATGACAAACTCAATATCCTCATGGTGTCATCTGCAGGTTCAATTACAGGTTAGATTGCTGTGCTTCAACTGTGCACTAAACAAATCAGATAAGCAGACTGAAACACAATTAGTTTTTCTGCAGAGTCAGTTCTGAAATTATATCCTGTAACTTTTAAGTACAAACGAGGAACAGGTACATTTTCATTTTCCTTTCTCCTTTTGTGTATGTTGTGTATATTTCTGTTTCTATATTTTGCTCTTTTGCAGCAAAATAAAAAATGCTTTTTATCTTCCTGTGTTAATATGTTATGTCTCCCATGTTAAAACACAACCACTAAAACATTTACCTCATCAATTTCCTTTCAAAATGACGTTTTTGCAGTATCACTAGAATTAATATCTCATCCTAAATGTGTGTGTGTTTGTATGTCTGTGTGTGTGTGTGTGTGTAAGCTCACAGTCCGGCAGCGATACACTCGAGCAGCAGTTGCTCATCTCGTAGCACCATTTTGGAGCTCTCGGTCCCTGAAGGTGAGAGGAAGGTCGGCGTGGACTCAGCTACTTTGCGGCCTGCGGACAAAGAACAGGGAGGGTTTAATACACACCCACACACACACAAGCGCCTCCACGCAGTCTTTAATCCAGGAGCACTTTCAGAGTTTATCTTGGTGCCATGACTCATTCCCTACAAGGAGCTACGCATCCTCTTTGTAGGCACTGCCACATCAGTCTAACACTATTATTCTGATCATTTCCTTGTGGCTGTGTTCCATCCCCACCAGGCTTTGGCTCTGCCTTTAGTCTGTTGTGAGGCCAAAGCGGCCTGTAAATGGGTCTAACACCCTCTGGCTTCTCTCACAGGAAGACATTACGAGACGCAAAAACAACAGCAGGGTCATTGATCTTGCTTTATGTTTGCCAAGGGAAAAGAGATGGAAAAGATTGCCATTTGAAAGCTTAACTAAAGCATCTGATAAAACTGGGCCAGTTTTTCTGCTGTAATGAGATCAGTTTAACATCATACTGACGTATATGTAAGGCCATATTGTTGAAGGCATTAATCTTCAACCCCATGTTTAACCTTCCCATAGGGCTTGGCTGCAGCACTAAACTGCAGTAGCATTGTGAGCGGTTGCTATGCCAAAACTGGAGCCTTCGGAACAAAACCTTTGAAGCCCAAGTTGTAAGGTCTTTTATAATCCACACATGCACTGACTGAGAGGAAGGAAGGTGATAAATAGCTATTTTGAAGATAAATGCACTAGTGCTTTGATACAATAACTGAGGGGGACTTTTGGATCTTTGCTTCAGCTGGTTGGGAAAAACTTTTAAACACAAGATTCGAGCTTAAATGAACTAAGCAGTGAGTTAAGCGATGCATTCTGGGATGTGAGCAAAGAGCCAAGTGTTGCCTTTGTTTCACATTACAATAGCCGAACATATGTGGAATTTTAATCAGGCGCGTAGCTGAGTTTCCTTGTTTCATGTACAAGGGCTTCAATTTGAAAGTAAATTTTAAACTGATGTCAGCTCTCACAATTTAACAGGCATTTCAAGAGGTATTTCATCTCAAAACACAGAGACCATACAACTTCTCACATGCAAAAACAGTTGAAAACATTTTAACCTGTAAACACTTACAGAATTTGGATTTTCAGTGTAATCAAGCACACTTAACGTTTCATCACAGTGGTGAACTTTATCTACTGTAGTTGTAGTTTATATGTTCTGCACATTTGATTTATTCACACCTCATTGTTTCCACAGAATAAAAATCACTATAGTGAATAATATGTTGTCATTGACAGAATTATCCTTTTGCAATATGATCCAATCCAACACAAATGCTGTTAATGCTGGATGTAAAATTCAGTAAATTCATGCAGAGAGCTGCAGCCTGTGTGGGATTAAATTAGCATTAGCTTCCTTTGTGATGCAGATCTGTATGGGATTAAAGCATCTGTTAGCGGTTAGCTCCTCCAGTGGCCGGCAAACAGACAGGAGTGTGAGGTGAGTGTGTCATTGTTAGTGATACTAGAAAGAGAAGAAAAACGATAAACAGAGGAGTCATAGAGGAGAAGGCTGGTGTTAACAATGTCAAAGTGCTTACGTACACAGTCACTATAGTGGGTGCAGTGAGCGCTCTGGAAACGTGGCAAACATGGCGGACACCCGGCGGTGATGCTGGCAGGATGTGGTTTTCACATCTGTTTGCATCCATAAGAGATTAGTGCTAAAGTAGCTACCATGTGTGCATGGGTGTGTGTTTGAGTGTTTGCGTGTGATCATTTCGGCAGCCTTTAAAGTCCCCATCACCCCCTCACACTCCCACAGAAGTGTGTTTGAGAGCAGAAGTAGGAGGCAGCAAACCTTATTTCCATACATCCATGACTATTAATGACCACAGCATGAATCCAGACTAAATATTCATCATGTGACCTAATCCTCCTCTGCGCTGGAGCTTCGTCGGTGTCTTCAGTCCCACTGGGCCTTAGAGCTGCCAGCCTGGTCTGTCACTAGGAGCGTCTTCTCCCTTTGGGATATATCCCATCTACCCCTGGGCTTCATTGCCCCCCTAGCTCAGCCAATTGCACATATGCCACCACTTTGACTGATCTGTTCCCTCCAGCTATGGGCTCATTCAGTGTGGCATAATAAATATACAGGTTTAATTCTTCATGTGAAATCTTCTTGAATTAAGGGTAATTTGTGTGTTAATTACTGTATGTTTATTCATTACGTGTGATCATTTAACACTGATTGAAAGGTGGAATAAACAGATTATAAACTAAATGAGAAGAATAGTCAGTGTGTATTAGGGCCAGAGAGATGCTGGCTTGTCTGTTATTGAAGATCACATCTGGTCAGTTTGATATTCTGTCATTTGACTTGCAAACTACACTTTGCAACATCAGACTATACCTCCCAAGGTTTGAGATTTTAATCTGGAAAAGTTCGACTGCTCCAAGATTCAATTAAATTAAAGTAATGGTTAGATAATGAAATAACTCCGCAGCTGTCCTAAGCCCTGAAACTCCTCTGTTCTTCACACATTGATATTTGTACAGACTGTAGTTTAAGGACATATTCAACAATGATCAGTAGCCAGATCAAATGCAAATGACTCTCAGAGGATGATGGATCTGAAAATGACGATAAAAATGAAATGAAAAAAAGCCCACTCGCAATGACATTGTCACCACAGTAAAACCAAAACTTTGTGAGCCATGGCGTCACTTACAATAACTTTTTATTATATTATTATATTATTATACATTATAAACACCATATGTGTAAGTTCAGTCAGCCACACAGTGACTTGTACACCTGGAGAGAGCAGTTAGGAGGTTAAATGTGTTTAAGGTCAGGCTGGGGTCAGCAGATGACTTGAGCTTCATTGAGCTGGTTAGTGTGCTAGCCATGTTACTCTGAGACTTGACTAAGGAGGTAGGACAGGAAGTGCCGCTGTCCAGACAGGAATGAACTCACCACCGTAGGGGTCAGTGGCATTGTAAGATGTGTCATTATACGGCTCCTCTGAAAACACAGTCAGACACAGTGGTTCATCAGTCCACACACACAGAAACACTCACAGAACCTGTCAGCACGCAGACGTGTTGAACGCTGAACAAAGCTGAAAGAAAAGATGTCACATTACAGGTAATCCAACGTCTGTCTTCTCTTTTCTGTGACTACCTGAGGAAACATCATTATATGATTTCATGAATCACATGTCATAACATGACATCACCTCTAGATGGGGATATGTCATCCTCCATTTGACTGAGATTAGTGTGTGATCTAAATATGCACAGCAGACATGGAGAGAGACGAGAAGTTCACAGAGTTCATCCACTGTTACAACAGAGGCTCCTGTTGGACACATGACTTCATCTTAACTCATTAATCTTATATATATAAATCAATGGCAGTGTGGGATCTGCAAGTCCAGTGTGTGTGTGTGTGTGTGTGTGTGTGTGTGTGTGTGTGTGTGTGTGTGCGTGGGTGGGTGTGTGTGTGTGGGGGGGGAGTGTGTGTGTGTACGTGTGTCTGTGTGTGTGTGTGTGCGTGTGTGTGTGTGTGTGTCTGTGTGTGTGTGTGTACGTGTGTGTGTGTGTGTGTGTGTGTGTGTCTGTGTGTGTGTGTCTGTGTGTGTGTGCATGTGTCTTGTCTACTCACTGGTCAGAACTTTTAGTATGAAGGGGTTCTTCTGCTGGATGGTGTGTGTGTAATGGAAGCGAGCGTTGCAGCTGTAGTCAGTGTGAGCATCTTTGGCCAAAATGTTGGAGAAGTACAGGTCCCCGTTCAGACCCATGGACACTCTCTTATCCTGAGGGATAGGGATCATCGCTGGAAGACACGGGAGGACAACAGGAGAGTCAAAGAAATGAAGAATCACATTTGCTGAGTAATGAAATTAGACTTCAAGATCAACATGCTGAACATAGATTATCATCATATAAAAGTTTTGTCCTCCCTACATTTATGGGACAGCAATTCCCTGATTGATTTCCAAGAATTTTCCTGGAGAAGATCATCTAATTTTACATAAGCAGTTGTTCTCAGGTTTTGAATTGAATTATTTCAGTGCATATACATTATGATATTTATATTTTGTATATTTTATGTCAATTACTTTACTACTTCATATTTACCTTTTATTTGGAAATTTATGAGGTTTTACTACAAATTTCAAGTTAGGCACATGCAGATTGACAGAGGTGAGCATGTGGTTGTCAGTTCTTGGAGATTGAGACTAAAAGCCTCCATATCTCTGCCTCTGCTACTCTGATTTCGACCATTGTGTTTTTTATCCGTCTATTATAGGCAACTTTTTGGTCCTTATTGTCAAACAGATATTTGTTTGTTGAGAAATCACATGCTGTCATCACCAGCCGATCTCTCACATCTTGAATTAAAGGCTAAAAATATCACATCTAAATGCAGAAGCAAAAATCCCTTCGAGGTGAAGCACTAGCTTGCAGACTGTGGGATGAGTATTTTTACATTCAAGTCAGTTCAACGTCCGTTCAAGTTAGCTCTGGTATCACAGCTGAAGAGTCATCCTACAGTCGCTGAGGGCAAACGTTAACTTACAACACACCCACACAGGCGTCCAGACAGACGCCGTCTACCCTCCATTAATGCGCCAACTGACGTGAGCCGTATGGTCGTCAAGACAGTGCCCCAGGACCAATCAGCAGCCGGGCCGGCAATCCTAATCATGTGTTCGTGTGCTGGGCTACAGGACACGCTGGTTTGATGTACTGTGGTTGATCTGAGTGTATATGTCAGCGTGTGTCATATATGTTTTTCACTCAGTTCACATGAGGTGAAAGCACCTCTAGCTGCAGCATCTGTGTTTTTAACTGGGAATGAATCCGTATTGTATTGGAAACAGTTTAAATTTAAAATGTGTAAGATCAAAGGTTATTAAAACACAATATTCCATCAATGTTATGGTGGTTTAATTGTGGTGCTTTTTACAGCGTCTCCATGCGGCTCTAAAATGGCTTCTGGCTGGATATGATCTCTTCACACACACACGCACACACACACACACACACACACACACACACACAGCACTGTAACGTAACCCACTTGGGAGACTAAAGGGATGCCAGCGTGGCTCGAGACAGAAAGGTTGCTGAGAGAGACAAGAAGGTGGAGGATAAAAGACTAAATTAAAGCACAACGCTCAGAGGTCACTGGAGACAAACTGCTATGAAAAGAGGGAAATAAAGCCCGTCTCTAGATGACCTGAAAGACTACTGGCCTTTCACAATGTAAAGACACTGAAAAGAAGTAAAAGGCTTTTCTCAGCATCTAAATTGTTCTTCTCTGAGGATGCTGATTGGTGTGACTTGTCTTCAAAACACAACAACAGCAAAATGTTATCCCCTGAATGATAGAGGTAGTCTGCAAGCTGAACAGGTGCTCGCTGAAGAGGCCACACTCTCCCACTGTATTGTGGGATATTAAAAACAAAATAGAGAATTACGCAGTGTACTTGTGTGTGTGTGTGTGTTTGTGTGGAACTGGCGCTCACCGCTGTTCATCCAGAAGATGAACGGAGGAGGCAGGCCCGGTGGGGGGTTGCAGGGAAGAATCAACGAGGAGCCTTCAGTCACCACCACCGGCTCCAGCACCTCTTTAGGCCATAAAGGAGCCTCTGACAGACGGGGGAGGGGAGTCATGGGGGGGAGGGAAAGAAGAGGAGGAGGAGGGAAGAAATGAGAAAAATGAAAAGATTTCAGTCAGGGTGAAGGACACAATGTACAAGTGAATGCAAAGTCTCACACGAACTATTACTGCTCTTTACAGATGAGTGGTCATATTGGAAACTTGTGACAAAATATGGAGCATTTCTTTGTGATTACACTTGTGTTGTTGAAATTTCATTGTAATTCATTATTTGCTGTTTCTAGTGCTACTATGATGCTTTGATGGAAACTAACAGCTGTGTGTGTTCTTGTGTGTTCTTACTTGAGACCCGGAGTAGGATTTTGTTGGACAGAGCCACTCCGTAGTCATTGCTGGCGAAACACTGGTATTCCCCTTCGTAGTCCTCTGGTCGTCCTCCGCTACGGAAACCAATCTCCAGGGTTCCCGAGCGTTTTCGCATCATCACCCTGGGGTCTTTCCCGATGTTGAAAAACTTCCCGTTCCTTCTCCATGAGAACCTGAGCCAGAAGATGACAAACCAAGCTTGAGTCAGCACTGCTGATCCCTGGAACTGAATTCATCAACGTAACTACCAGTTTCCATTTGCATCATGGGCAACTCAGCACATCCAAAAAGAGGCTGAGGGTTAAAAAGAGTGGAAAATTTTGAAATGGAGTTAATTGAGTGTACTCAAGCAGCAACAGCTTGTTAGAACATCTGTTGGTAACAACACTCCAAAGTAAAATTAATTTCACTTGAGTTTCTAATGAAGGCAACAAATACAACTTCAGCAATCATGTAAGATTTCTGTAATTTATTATCTTACATGTCGATGTGTATTTTATCACATTTTTCTGAGAAGCTTCCCTGTTTTCTGATCCGCATTTGCTGTTGAAGCTGATCAGGAAACGGCGTCTCTTCACTCTCCAGACATTACAAAAGGTATTGATTCACCCATTTCTTCTTGTCACTTCCATTTCACTGTTCTTGAAGTGCTATTGAGCAACTGCCAATGAAAACCGTAACCTCCAAAACAGTTATTTCACATTGGGATTTTCCGAACAGCACAAACTCTCCTGTTCCTGGTGGGATCTTATTTCATCTACAGGTTAAGGTTTTATTGAAGGTTATTTAACAACCTTTGGAAAACAGCACAGCACAGAGAGACAGGGATCAATTAGTGTATGAAAACAGTATTTCTGTGGGGAAAAAAAAAACTCAGACGATGACATGACTCATTTGCTTTACTGATGGAATTCATCAGTACCACAATGTGTACAATTTAAGAGAGATACTGAAGGCAGGGGAAGCATGGCAAAAGTTATTTTGGCGTGAGGTTTTCCCACTGGGCTGTTAACATGAACTGCTAATTGTTTCAACAGCCGGAAAATGTGAAAGTCACTTTGCCTGTCATGCGGTTGCCATCTTACATTACTCAGCTGGCATATGACTGCAGCACAAAAACCTACCACGCCACACGCTCTCCATGTGCATGTAATAGCACTGTAGCTTAATCCCGTTCCATGTGGCGCTCCAGAGGGCACCCTGATTAGTGAAGAACACTGACTATGCTTACATAACCCGTCTCTATTTTTAGTGATAACAGGGATTTACAAAAGATGCTTCCTGTCATTTTAGGCGAGTTCCAGTTGAGCTGAGCCTGTTTGAGGTGCAGCACGGCGCTGAGCCTGAACAATGAGCCACTATTGGAGCACTGGAGACCAGAGCTGTGTGTTTGTGTGTGTGTTGTGGCGTGTGTTGCGTAGAGAGAGACTGATTGTGAGTGAATAAGTGAACGATCCCTTTCGCTGAATGTTTCATGAGCATGAATAGTCAACTGAGTGCATTATTGGAGCACAATGCCTGTCCTGGGAAGGGAAGAGCCAGTATGTGTGCATGGGAGAGTGACCGTGAGTGCCTTATTGTGAGACTGTGTAAGTGTGTGAGAGTACACAAGAATCTGGGTGAGCGTGGATGTGTGTGCGTGTGTGTGCGTGCGTGTGTGTGTGTTACGTAAAGCCAATCTGTCTCCAAACAAACAATGTACCACTGTCCTGAGCTGGTCATACCCCCACTGATGTAACCACTGGAGACCCAGTGTGTGTGTGTGTGTGTGTCTGTGTGTGTGTGTAGGTCTGCTCCTGAGTATGAACTGTGAGTATTTTGATCTACGTGGGGTGCATGTGTGCACATGATCAGGTGTAGACCCTATCCCAAGTATTTAACTGTGTGTGCTGATACCTTTTTGTGTGAGAGCAGAAGGAGAAGAAAGGTAGAAAAGAAGTAAAGAAGTAAGCAGTAAAAGAATCTCTGAATGTGAATGTGAAAGATGAGAGCGAGAGACAGAGAACAGGCATACAAAAGAAAGCAATGACATCATCATTGCTGTTTCACTGGTGGATGGTTGGATTAATCACAGTCTTCATACTAATCTACCACACTGGGCAACACATTTAAAGGTACTTTGTTGGGCTGGTCTGCACCACTCTTCAGAATGTGCAAGTCAGTGAGTACACAGTAAAAACAAGGTACAATTGTCTTTTTAGACCATCTTTATGACTTGACATTAGTTTCTTTAGTTTAGGCAAAGATTTCTAGATTAGATATAACCTCTTTAACCAGGCCTGTATTATCCAAGTATGACTAATTTTATTATCATAATTTGATCCATACTATGTAATCCTCATGTACATATTGCAAAATCTGTAAGGAAGCAGTAGAAATGTAGAAGCTTTGTTGTGCAGATTTATGTTAACGTTTGCCTACAACACAGATTATTATATAGGAAAGACAGCGCAGAAAACAAAGCATGGAGTAAACAGGTGTCGATGGGCACACCGTGCTCTAGGAAACAACATTATGGCAGGACAGGGAGAGTTAAATGGGTTTAAGGCAGCCGGAGCAGACAGCCACACAGAGTGATGGAGGTAATGGAAGGTCAATGTGCAGAGAGGGAGAGAGCAGCAAAAAGCACAGCAGATCACTTGTCAGGTTGAGGTTTAGAGGGCAGGCAGACAGGTGTCACACTAAGTTTACATGGTTGTTAGAGGGCAGAACCGGAGCTTTGGGCTAAATTCAACCAAAGGGGAAGGGGGTTGCTGAAAAAAGGAAGAGTTGGCAATGTTGAAAAGGTGTTATTTTGTGTGTGAGAGAGACAGACAGACAGAAGGGGGGAGGGCAGAGTGACGGACGAGCACATCTGAGTGGCACTGTCACTCCTCATCACTCTCACTGCTAGAGAGAGACAGAGCTGGGTGGAGAGACAGAGAGAGAGAGAGAGAGAGAGAGGGGGAGAACAAGGAGATACCAAGGACAGAAAGACCAGGATGACAAAAGGCAGCAGTGCAAACAAAAGAAAGAGAAAACTGGCAAAGAGAAGAAGGAGGTAGAAAAATGTGTAAGGGAAATATGTTCTCTGATGTGTGGGCTCCTTTACCAAATCAAATATCAACGCTAACAATATTTTTTTCACCTGCCTCTAATCATGGCATCTAGTCATGCAGATTTGTTTTTTGTTCATTTGCTTTTAATTTATTCAGAATAATCGACAGAACAGACTGATTTTGTAGGAATTTGAATGGGGACTGTTCACAGTGAGATCTGAGTATTATCTATCTATTATTAGTTATAGAGTTAATGAGACACTGTTTTGGAAAAGGGATGTAGCTGTTGATTTGTTGTGATTCAGCAGTAAAAAGTTTTCATTCAGTTTCACAAATTAAACTTCATTCGCCTCCATTATTATCACATTTGCAGCCTTGATTGAAATAAAATCATCACTGTTGAGATAAAAATGGAAAAATTAAGAATGTAGAATCTGCCTGTGTCTCAACAACAGTGTGTGTGTGTGTGTGTGTGTGTGTGTGAGCTGCTTACGTTGGCAGTGGGTTGCCCTTGGCCTCACACTCGATGATGATGTTATCTCTGGGGTCGACAATGTAGTCCTTCACTGACTGTTTGACTATAGTGGGGGGTTGTTTCACTGTAGGAGGGGAGAGACAAAAGCAAAGGTTACAGCAATGAGGTTTTGGAACAGATAATGCACCTTCACACACACACACACACTCACACACACAAACACACACACAGTCATACTTTGTATTCTGCCTGGACATCATAGCTTTCAGTCACTCAGTATACGGATTTAAGAAAAACGTAGATGTTAAATTGGTTTAAGTTGTCCGTGCATCTCTCAGATTAAACTGGTTGGTTTAACAAACTCACAGACCTCAGTTTAGTTTCCAGTGATACCAAACACTGTTGTAGCAGCCATAAAAATATGATATTTGTGCTCACATATGCTGTAACATAAATCCAAATATGCATCCATAAACTTCAGCCTCCTGCATCCTAGAGACAGACCGTAAACAAGCCTCAGAGAGAAAAAAGAAGCCAATTATTCCCCGGACTGTCCCCAAACATTCAACATTCATCAGTTTACAAGCCTACTTCCTGGATCAACCAGTGTACTGTTTTTCTGAGGAGCTCACTTTGAGTTTGACATCCAGATAATGTGCTTCAGATAATGTAGATAAACTCTTGCTGTTTCCCTCAGGACCTATTTGCATTCACTTTGGTGGGTATAATGGTCTTATAATTTATAAATGGCCTTCCTATTTATTGGTACATTTCTTCACTAGTTTTAAGATGATATCTGAAGCAGATCCCATTTGCGATTAAAACTAATTGAAATAAATGTTGATACACTAAAGTATGCTTCTTAACATTCAGGGAGTCTCACAGCTCCAAGTAAATGGTTCCTCCTGAAGGTGTAAATCATTGAAAAAGAAATGTCAGTCTTAGAAAAAAAGCAAAGTACTTTCCTAAAACAACAGTTTACTGTAGTATTTACCAGATGTTACTCAAACTGGAGGGAATAGTACATTTGGGACTATTTTCAGGCATAGATTAATTTAATTAATCACATTTGGTGTTCTAGTGAGCCTCTGGATACACACACACAATAACTTTTCTTTTCTGGACTGAGACAGGAAACTTAAAGAATGATGTTTTACATTAAAGGCTTTTCCAATGATTCATCTTCTTTTCTTATAGCCTTTTTTGTGTTTCATTTAACCATGAAGCCATTAACATCCTCATTCATCAGTTTGAACCTACGTTACATTCTGCTAAAAAAATGAAACAGATGATAGTTTCCACCTCCCCAGCTGCGGTCAGTCTACATATTTAATGGCTCACTTAAACCAAACAGCACAGACACACAACGCTGCCAACATTTCTCTGCCCTTTTCAATTTCTAGCTTGCTGAGCACTGCGGGGCTTTGAATCTACACAAACATACACACACTCACACATACTGTACACACATCACCAGATAAGAAGCACTTCAGAGGGCCGGCCGCCTGCTAGATTAAAGGAGAAGCTCGATGCTCTAAAAGAAAGCTCTGCGACTGGACAATGAGAGTGAATTTCTGCCTAAAAGAGAGGACGGAGATGAGAGAACACTCCCCCGTTGAAGCTATACGAGCTAATCTTATCCCCAACTGAAATAGTACTGTATTATACATGGCTATCGTGTTGCTATGGCAACCATAAGAGTATTTTATAGTATGCTTGTGATAAAAGGCTGGCTATGAGAAGTAATTGGTATGGAAATGACTCCTCCACATGTCGGCTTATGAATTATCCTCCAAGAGTTATGAATGCATACTGCAATGCACACACACACGCACGCACACACACACACACACACACACACACACACACACACACACACATACACGAGTGCATTAATGTATTTCACAAAATAATGTTACCACCAACGATCTCTTACGTTTTTTATCACTGACAAATGTTGGGTATTTTATGTAAGTGAGAGTGTCAAAATTTCACAGATTAGAAAGTTTTTTGTTCTTCAAATCAAACTGCTCAGCACCATCTGGTCATTAGCAGATTGTTTCCTGAATGTATTACATGAGTGTGTTTCCAGACCAGGAGGTGTCACAGTCAACTTAGCAAAGGCCACTACAACTTTACAATCTACAAGCTTTAAGCAGTAAAATGAGTTGGTGGGATAGAAACATTAGCAGTGACGTTAAAAAGAAACACTTACGGTCTTGCAGGATCTTTGCTGTTAGTGCAACACAATGCCAAAAAGAGACAGAGAAATGTAACGTGAATGTTATTCATATTAAAGACACTTAATATGTTACAACTTTACATATATAGTATGTTATGTATTGTTACAGCACAGTGGTTCCCAACTGGTGGGCTGTGATTACTTCAATAAAAAAACAAAACCTTTTACTTTGAAATGTAGTGAATGTCCAGAGCAGTGTTGTTTTCCTGTTGAACAGTCGTGCTACTACCTGCAGGTGAACACCAGGATCCCACAGAACATATTCAGGTCATTGTTTGACTTACACTTGAAAGGAAAAATATCCAGTGCAGCACTGGCCTGGGCTTGTTCTGGGCTTGAACATTGTTTTCTTCTCGTTATCATTTGAACCATATCAGCTATACTGTCCTGTCAGATCTATTCATGTTATACTGAAAAATAATTTAAGCAATCTGAACAAGCATGAGTCACTTGTTATTGCAGTTTCTAAATGTTGGTTTCAGTCATGACTGTGCTATTCCTTTCTGTCTCATTGAGTTTTAAGCCCCTTTTGTACTTAAATGAATTTGTTTTTAATTTAGAAATCAAATTGTAGAAAGAGCACAAAGGTTAGTATTGTCCCCTCACAGGTCTATATCCACCGACCAGTGGAGTGAATGGATAGAAATAAACCATATGAGTAATAAGTAAATCTCCAATGTTTGGACCATGGTGTGTCATGGGAAAATTTGAATCTTGAAGCTGGACCAGTTGAGAACCACTTTAGCTTATATTTATTCTGTAGGGAGTACATGTAATAAAATATCTAAATTAGTTGTCAGAGAGAGACAATAGTGAACTATAGAATGAAGCAGAGAAAGACAATGAAGACTTACCTGTAAGGAGTTCCCATATCAGTACAGGGAGAGCAGAGAGAAAGAGACAACAAACAAGTTAGACTGTTCATCAAAGATTGTGACACTGTGCCATGCTGTGTATTTCAATTGAAAATAGCATAATCACATGATCAGCTGCATCAGCTGGAGAATACTGGGAAGAATTGAGAATACTTTAGAGAAAGACTAAAGATCTAGTGGTGACATGTTCTACTTTTGTGGATAAAGTGCTGCTCACTGAAATCATTGAGCTGACAACCACGGGGATCTGACTGAAGTGTGTAAGGTGACGTGTTTTTGGTCACTGTGTGTGTGTGAGTGTGAGAAAAAAATGGGAAAAAAATCATTCCACATGAGCACAGGGTATCTAGTTTTCTGAAACCATCATTCATTTGTAATTTCTTATTTCTTGTCCTACCTTCATCTAAATGTACTAAATATCTGGATGTGTAGATATTTAGCAGTAATACGGACTTGCTTGTGATTTAAGCTCCCTCGCCTCTTCACACATAATGATGAATCAACCCTGTGTTGGGGGCTTGACCTTGTGTTTGCGAGACAGGAACAGATGAGCCTTGATATAAAGTGTGTGCCTTGTGTGTGCATGTATTCACAAATATAGATGCATGAACTGTATATTTGATCCAGTTCATAACGATGACTGTTTCATCAGCTACAGTAAAACTCCACAGACTGAATCTAAATAGTATTCACCACATGCCCTTTAGGTATTATTATGAAGAGATGCAGTGTGTGTCAGTGTGAATGAATGTGTGTGTCCTAAAGGGATGTGCGGAAAGCACTCATCAATAAAGGTCATGAGTGCAGTTTGCTGTGAAGCAGATAAGGAGACATAAGGAGAAGAGGGGGATGGGGCTTCGCATTCTGTCTATTGAATTAACACACTGCAGAGCATGTGGTGCCTTAGCTGGCTCTGACAAAAAGTTACAAGGAAAGAGTGATTAGGTGTTTAAAAAATTCATATCACATCATTTAGCCATACAAAAATATGATTACATACATTGCAAAGTTGGAAAATCACTATCACCTGAATCTGGTGAGCACACCTACCAAAGGAGGGCTGGTGATCTTTTTGATTTAAATTTTAATACCTAATGGGGTAATTAGAAAATTGGGTGCATTGTGAGCAACTGGAAAGCCAAAATGATGGCAAATGTCTTATATGCATATTTGAACTAGTTCTGCTGCTTTTTCACCAGAAGTGTACAATATAAATGTATTTTTGAAGATGTTATTACAACCAAGTTCAAAGCATCTGTTTTTTGTGTCAGCGAGAACACACTATTTTTACTATATTTATATCATTTTCGTTGTGCAGCCTATAAACTAAGAAATAAAATCATAATTTTAAAAAATAGTTTCATTTTAAGAGAGTGTGTTTGCACATTTCATTTCTAAGGACTGAATTTATTCAAATTCAGCCTTTTACTGTGTCACATTGAACCATCAGTTAGATGAATCTAGAAGTACCCAGCTGATTATATGTTTGTCAAAAATAAATGAAATCCCTCCCTGTCAGTGTCTCACAGCATGGCAAATACATTAAAGAGAGGTCACTAGGTTATAAGGGTATTATCCAAATGTTCTCTGATGGGCCGGCTGTGTGCATGTGTGTATCAGATCAATAGAGCATCATAAGTCCAGGGTTGAAAGGTCAGGCTTATAAAGAAGAGAGAGAGAGAGATGGCGCCATTGGGGGGCTGAGTGTGTGTGTTGGGAGAATGAATATCTATATAATATATTAATGTGTGCATGTTGAAATCAATGATGACCTATCATCTTTGAATCTGTGGAGAGGGAGCCACCCAAAGTGACACATAATCACCCAGGGACAGGAAGCAGTCTATTCTCATGATAATCAAATGTTAATGCGATCAGTGCTAAAGCTCTTTCAACACAATTTAATTTTTTTTTTCCCTGACATCATGTCAGTTCATTTAAACTTTTTATTATGTGATGAGATGTTTTATTTTTCTTTACTTTAGACTAGAAAGAAAAACATGAATGAGGCCTTGCTTTGAGGAAATAACCCATTTGATTTTCAAAGGGTCAAACTAAATCCAGCAGTGTTTTGTGGCCAGTAGGTTGGTGATGATAAGATTATGATTCTAAGGTTAAAGAAACATTTACCAACATTTGTATATAAGAATGACACTGCATTCATCATGTGGCCTTGTCAGAATAAAGGTCAGGACAAATGTTCAAAAACATTTGGATAAATTACCACAACACAGCGGTTGTTTTTGTGCTGTAATAGTCTAAGGTGCATAGTCAACACCCACAATGCCCCTGTTTGATAGGGGGCATCTATCCCTCCACCATGTTCCTATCCTGACTGTAAGCTCGCAATGCCTGCAGAAAGCTTCTCTAACTTGCAATGTCGTAAGTTCTAAAATTATCTGCCCTTTTCTAAAAGGCTAAAAGCAACAACTTTTAATTTGACGAGGCAAGCTGTAAGAGTGTCTTTGTTCTCTGTCAGCTTGTGTCAGCAGTACAGAGTTTAAAGAGTTTATAAAAATGTGAGCTAAAAATGGTTGGCAGAATCTGACGCCAATGAAATACATCTAATAACTACCATATTACTAACACCCTCGTTTGTCTGCTCAGATGACAAAGCATCAGGCTGCATCAAGCGCTGAGCATCCTCGTATAACCCCAGTGACAATATAATATGGGTGTGTGTCTATATACATACATATATATA
>JBAJHX010000096.1:25319051-25329491 GCA_037176925.1 Amniataba percoides
TGTATGTATATATATATATATATATATATATATATATATATATATATATATAGAGAGAGAGAGAGAGAGATAGATAGATAGAATATTATACTGATTCTGAGGATTGCTGAGTGACTTACGATCTTGTGGGACTTCGATGGGTGCTGCTTCGTGCAACAGTAGCAGCACCACCGAAATGAGAGCCAGGGCCTCTCGCCCGCCCTGCCCCAACATATCTCCCCCTCCGATTGGCCGGCCTCTCTCCTCACCTCTCCTGATTGGCTAAATGTTTCTCCTGACAGTCACGTCGAGGAACTGTGAAGACAGGCGCAGAGACAGATGGTTTGGATGAAGAGAGCACAGTAGAGCATACAGTATATCTACAGTATAAACTGTTTGTGTGTGTGGGTGAGTGTGTAGCCGTGAATGTGTTCTGGCACAAGAGTGTGTGTCGACTCTGGCCTACATTTACAGCTGAGTCCCTGTGTGGCTCCCCGGAGAGAGCAGCCTAGAAACAAAGCCAAGGAGGAGCTTTGTGGCACTGATTCTTAAAGTCCAATCACAGGCTGCTTCACAGCAAAATGCAGAAGGGTTCAAATCATCTGCCCAGAAATGATGGAGATGGATCATCGTAATATTCATTTGATCCAAACAAAACCAATCTCTACTAAAAACAACACGTCTTTATTGATCTAACCAACATGGAAGGAGGAGCAGCAAGCATCAACACCAGAGGAAAAGTTAGCAGCTCGTTCCAAACAGACACATTTGAAAGGAAACTTGTTTCTTAAATATGAAATCCCTGGCCTTTATATTTTATTTCAAGATGAAAAAAAGTCAAATACTTAAGGCACATGAATGTGTTTCCATCATTTAACGTTGAGCTGACCTGAATATTATCATGTGCAAATGTAACTTAATAATGTTATTCAAAAAGCCGGTCTGTCCCATCACCAGATCATCCCAGTAAATTCAGGTCAGCTTTTCCAAAGAAGGATGAGGTTTGTTTGGCACTTGGCTGTCATAGTTGACTCATCACATCTAAATGCTGTTAATAGAATATTTATATCTAGAAAACATCATTAAAAACTTTAATCTTTTAATTTAGTGTTTAGAAAAACATGGATGTACAGGGATTATCTGGAAATTGCTACAGGTTTAAAATCTGAATTTGTACAAGAGGAAGCTTTCTATGTGAGTGGCTGAGGCAGCACAAACGAGCGGCCACCACAGGTGACTGTGACAGGCTGAGATACTTAATTTCCTTCCCACCACCTCCACATGACAGCCAGGTCTGTTTACTGGCAACCATACCAGGACCACCTGCCCACTGTTAATCCCTGTCCCCCATGCTGCCCTCCCCCACCAGGATCAATCCATCCTCTCCTACAAATCACACCAGAGCTCAAAGCTATGACAACAGGAGAAATCAGGTGGCAGTGAGGGTGTGGGGCTTTACCATAAGGCTGCCATTTAAAATCTTCTGGAAAATATGAGGAGATGGATAATACGTTAGTATCATAAAATGAACTGAAAGGAGATTTTGTTGCCATAGCCTGACTTCAAGACTTCAAGACTTTATTTTTCATTGCACAACAATAACATCACGCAATCATTGCCAATGAAATTCTTAAGTCTCCCTACAAACAAACAAACAACTTGGTCTGGTATGGTGGCTTACAATGGCTAGCGTTAACCAATCTAATTCAAGATCAAGATAAAAAAAATCAGTTTGTTGACTTTTTGTGCCACAGTTTTTGCATATTGATGTTTGAAAGCATTGACAGTCTTTTTGCCTCATTTAGTTTCTTCTGGTTTTGTTTGATTGGGCCACTGAGAAAAAAATTACATAGGCACCATAAAAAAATAAAATAATAATAATAATTCAGTGAAATTATTATTTTGTAACACTGGACAGTGATTGGCATGAAGCATATTAGAGTTCCTTTACAGTCAGTTTTTATAATGCTATTTCATGGTGATCATACAATCTGTGTTCCTCAAATTTAAAAAAACACACAATTTAGTGCTAGCTTTGATCTCTTTAAACTATGAGCTGTAAAATAACAGATGGATTTCACAACAGAGGGGACACGACAGCTTTTTGGCCTGAGGGCAGTAGTTAGATTTCACCCAAAACCTGCAAACACCTACTACACACAACCACCCCCACACACACACAAACACTCACACATGCGCACATAAACCATCTGGTGGTATGTCAATCCAACACTATTCAACTAAATAGCTAATCTGCCCCTGGGGAGCTAATACCCCAGCACTGGCTGGCATGAGGTGCCAATCACACAGCAACACAACATGCATGAATGCAGAGCACACAGAGGTACAGCACATGGTCATACATGGATGAAGACACACCCTCATTCCAGTGAATGAATGCACACACACACACACACACACACAGACACACACACACACACAAAGCACATATATCTCTGCAGCCCAGCTGTTGTGAAACCTGACCGATATCTTCCCATCTCTGTTAATTATTGAACTTTTTTCAGTGCATACAAACACACACACACACACACACACACACACACACAAGAGGGGGAACAGCAGAAGGAAGGGATTAGGAAAAGAGCCTGCCACACAATATGAGCCTTAAGACAGAAATCTGTTTTGAATTACAGATCTAGTCCTGGTGGAAAAGTCACAGAGAGAGAAATGAAAATAAAGAGGAAAGAAAAAGAGAGACTTGGACAAAGAAGAGACTAGATGCCAGTGAAAGCATTGAAATAGGTCAGTGTATCTCTCCACGTGTGGAAGCCGCTCTACACACTGCAGTGCATTATAAATGATAGCACACAGTGATACACTGAGGCTGAGTGCACATGCAGGCGAGAAAAAGGGTCAGTGAACATCACAGACTACATACTACACATTACCTCACATGGTACTGGAAGATAGCAGCTCTCCTGCAAGCAGGAAAAACCCAGGGCTGTTTCTCCAAATGCTTGTATCACAAATATCACAAATGTTGGTAAATTAAGGTGAAAATTGAAAATATATTTTTAATTCCATCTTCAAGGCTAACTCAAACAAGAAAAGGATGAATGATATTTCCAACTATATGAAACTCAGATAACATCAAATGATGGCGGCATTAAAAAACAACACTCAGCCTCTCAAGGCTGTTGAGGAGTTGTGCCAAAGACACACCAGCAGACGGTGATCAGCTAAAAAAAACCAACATGTGCATACAGCTGATTTTTGAGGAGAGCTGTGGGAACACTGAGGTAAGATATGTAAAATGTGAACAGCATGTGGGTCAAGGCTTTTTGATTTATTGACTATGATGGAAGCTTTAATCCTGAGGTTCGTACATTTTATATGGGGAGGTGCAAGGTCATGGTCCAAAGATGGCAGCAGATTGACTTTCTGGCATATTGATTCAGAGACACTTCCACTGATAGACTCAGACTGCTTTGCATAAAGAGTTATATTTTTCATATGGTTCACACTGGACAGTCTTCCCCTGCACTGCATAACCATTTCATTTTTCCCACTTTAGGTGATTATGATGTCTTAAACTCCTGCATTACCAGACCAGGAGATATTTCAGACTCCATGCTGAACTCTGACCCTCAAGAGCTTTTCATGTTTCACAACCTGCATGCTGTGCAATGGTGACTGATTAGGAAGGGTCAGGAGCAGACGTCCATGATCAGGCATGTCAGCAGCACGGTATCCAAAGCATCAAAGAGCATGTCATAAATGTTGTTCAACTGGGTGAGCGAATGGAAAATCCAAACCTTTCTATTGCAGTCTCAGAAGCTGTCCTGGACTCTACCAAGCCAAATCAAACTGCACAGGACACAATGATTTGTCATGCTCACTGCCTATTTTCATTCCTGATTCCCTGTGTTTAACAAATTGGTTCATTACCAAGATGATGTCAGTGTAACCCCAAAGAGCGGTTGGATTGCAGTAGTTGCTGACAATTGGAGAAGACTTGTATCTTTACAGTAGTACCAAACCAGAGAGAAACTGAGGTTAATACTTAGTTTGACATTGTTTCAAGGGCCCAGTCAAAGGACAGCAGCAGAACAGCAGCCACCGTGAACTGGTGCAGTCCAGGTCGTGGCAATGGCTCTGAGAAATGAGGGGTCAGTGTGCAGGTTAACGGTTGTTCGGGGTAGTCTGGGGGACACAAATGTTCCTGCACAAGTCTCGAACCAAGCTGGCAGGTTTGGTTTGTTTTGCTGCTCTGACAGTGTGGTAGTGTGGTCATCTGTAGGCTGTTTCAATTTTCTACTTGACCTAGCTGACATAGTTTGGTTTACACAACCAAAACTTAACCAGGTCAGAATTACCTTAGTTTGTCCTGAGATCCACAACCTCAGGCACACATTATCATCATGCACACAAACACGGACTTCTGCTAACATTACATTACTGGTGCATCATAGAAGCCTTAAGACAAGTGGATGACTTTTGGTCTTTGTCTGTGATGCTACAGGCTCTAACAGAAACAGAATGGCCTGTTGCAGGCTGTTTCTAAAATTAACATGTTAATTTCCTTTATGTGTATACTGTGTGTGTTGTGTATCAGTGAGCACTGCTTCCATGAGGTTTGCCAGAAGCGACCTCAGAATGAAAAGATAAAGATAAAAATGTTAACCTACTTCTAGAAACTGCAGGAAATTATCATACATTTGCTAAATGAGACAGTTAAGAAAACTGTTCTTTTAATACTTCTTACATTATTTAAGATGAGAGGTTGATTTAAAAAAAAAAAAGCCACCTGTCATGAATACAGATTTACACCACAGATATTTTTATTATAAATGTTTTGGTTCCATATAGTCTACTGAAGAATGAGTCAGTTGTTCTTAAGACATTTTATATCATAGCACATATTCTGTCTTTCTTAAGCAAGTCCACTTAAAATGCAAGAGCTAAAAAAATCCTCACCATCAAATGAACTGTGAAGGCAAGCACGATTAGCATGATTAAGGCTTGATTATTACGGCTGCAAACAGAAGGCCTAATCAGCTGTTGAAGGTTTTCATTTGGGTTCGTTTTAGGATTATTTTCCTGGTGTCAGAAATTTGCAAGGCATTAACCCTTTACACTGGTTTTACAGTTAGTTTTGACCAAAAAAGGATTTGCCCTATTTTATACTGAAAATGGAGACTTTCTCAAAAAAAATACATTTATTCATTTGTGCACATCCCCATCCAAGTACACACAAACACTCACGCAGTGCTTGTGCAAGCTGCCTCTGTTCCTTTGTTTACTGCACAGGTTCCATTAGAGCCATTTTAGATGCTGATGAGTGCTAATGATGCTCTTCTGGGATAAATACAGAGGAAACAGGGCTGAGGGGATGAAATGACTGGAACTGTCATGTAGATTTTGAGTGTGCCTTTTACTCTGTGTGTGTGTGTGTGTGTGTGTGTGTGTGTGTGTGTGTGTGTGTGTGTGTGTGTGTGTGTGTGTGTGTGTGTAAACATGTCCCAAACTGGAAAATCCCTTATTTCACACTTGAGTCCAATTTAATGATTGTGTGTAATTATGCATGTGGAGTACATATGAATTTTAATGCCCATGCCTGCAAACAGAGCAGCTCTGTATCTTTGTGTGCATGGATGTTTGTGTTTGTGTCTGCAAAGCCTCATCCCTGTTCTGCTTTGTATTAGCTAAAGCTTCAGCTAATGTTATAAATGCAGCTTTTAACTCTCCAGATATTTAACACCTTGACTCTGTCACTTAGTGCCAAAAACACATTTTACGGAGTCCATCATAATATCTATTTCTGGCTTTACCAACAAAATGTGTGTTTTGTAATATTACTGGATCAGGGCACTGTATGTATCACCTCTTGCCACTATTATCACCAAAGGGCAGATCTTAGTCTTGACCCTCTTGCTGAAAAGTTTGTTCTAAATACAAACCTTGTACATTTCTCCTGACAGTCCCTCCGAGACAGAGGCAAAGCTGGAGGCATTAACACATCATTCCTATGACCTCCATAAATACCCCCAACACAGCATCACCAATTCAATTCTACACCCCAAAAATAGCCCTCCACCCATCAGACACAATTAAACTCAGCACTCAGCACCTCTCACGGCTGCTGGGGGCACTGCACACACATAAATACTGTAAGAGAAAGCACACCAGCAAAGTCAAAGTAAATCGCATACTGATAAAAAACAATTTAACTGACTCAACTACCTCACATTTCTCTTTACAAGTTCACAAGTTCATCACATGTGGACTGCACAGTGGATCACTTTTAATCACTTGCATACAAAATGCATTCAGTGACCACATTTCAAACTCCATGAACTGTTTTTCCACTAAAACTTTAATGATTATTTATGTGTTTATTATATATTTAATACACTTGTTAGTAGAAATAATGCATAGGCCAGGAAATGGGCCAAAGGACAATTCATAAGCACTACTTCTTTTGTAATACTTTACAAATCACTGTAACATGCCATGGTGAAAGAAAAGCTGTGAATGTACATGACTAATACTGTAATCTGCCACTACTCTACACAGTCTGTTCTTTTGAATACTCGTGTTTATTGTTTGATTTAACAGAGACACTGACTTACGTTCACTGTGGACACTTATCTTCTGTCTGTCCACCCTCTCAGTCGTGACCACTTAGCAGACCTGATGAGACACAAAGACAACAAATAAACACTTTTACAAACCCCTCATTGTGCAAACAATTGGCAACATACATTTTAATCAGCAGTTGAAACAGAGAATTCACACCAAAGCTTAACATATATTTGATCAATGCCCATGATTATATTATTACTTCAATATCTGTGAGCATATCAGAGGTTGTAGGTCACTCTGACTGGCAGGCCATGATGTGACAATGAAACCGTCTACAGCTGAGCAAGCTCCACTTTGTTATGCAAAGCGACAGTTTGCAATAAAATAAGTCAGACGAGAAGATGGTCAGATGTGCTTAGTGCTCAATAGTCTTTGTTAGTCTGAGCGCAGGAAGAAGCAGAAGATACAGTAGAGAGCAGACAGCAACACACACACACACACACACACGGCTCAGTGCCGCCTGCAGCAGTGTTGTTTCTTCAACTGTGTTTGTGCTTTCAAAGAGCACGTCTGTGCGCCAGCCGCTGCCCTCAGGATCGCAGGATGCTCTTTCCATCTTTCTTTTTGTCCTTCTCGTCTGTGTTTCTGCATACACTCACACAGGCTCAGAACCACACACTAACACACAGTCTGCCTGGAGGTCCATGGAAATTCCTCTATTGGGACAGAAAACACTCACAAACACTCTCTATCTCCAATACAGTTTGTGCTACAGTGACAAAAATGTTTCAGTCAACACAAGAAAGTCCTGCGTTCCTGTGCAAACTAAACTTTTTACACACACACTCTGCTCAGACTAAATGATACGAGTCATTTTAGTCCATTTCAAGCACACCAATTATTGATTTCCTCCTATTGTGTGTTATATGATGTCCAGTTCAGTCAGAGATTGGTGTGTCCTGCAGTAGTAACAGCTAATGTAGCTATGAGCCTCCAGCACGAAGCAGAGATGCGGAGTCCCTCACAGACGTCTGCTACAGTCACTACTTTCTATTCCACACCTCCAAATATTTTCCTTTTCAAACTTGTCATCATCAGCCCCCACCGACACTGACTCATGTGACACCTATTTTCACATGGCTGCCTCCGAAGAGAAAAAAAGGGTTTAGACCTGTAAACAGGCACTGACTTGTGAAATTGATTCACACAAAACCACTCTGACTTGGAAAAGACGTTGCTTTTTGGCTTGACACAGCATATCAAAAAGATTTCCTTCTGTTTAGATTACTTAATTTGCTTAGAAATTTTTCATAGTGCCTGAATTTAGATGCACCTGTCTACTTTACTATCTACTCAATGCATCATAAAAGAGTCTATATAGTGGGTTAAACTTTCAAAATATCAATGCTTAAAACTGATACAACTTGATCTGATGACTATAGAGTTCATCAGATTGTTTGAGCTGCACACCCACCCTGACTGCAGTATGGCATATATCAAACATCTGGGGAGAAAATGTTAAACTGGGTTAAGTGCATTACCAAAGGGCTCTGCAGTTGTATGTCCTACTTGAGGAGAATGTGGGTGTGTGAGTGAGGCTGCAGTGCTGTGTAATACTACTTATACACACGGCGGAGACTTTCCCTGTCATCTTGTTCAGCAGCAGCGCTGTCTTAGCTGTGTTTGGGCACACGCCTGGAGTGGTCAAATGTCAAAAAATGACAAGTATTTGAAAAATGGTGCTTCGGCTCACTGGTTTAAGGTGTGAGTTGACTGTGGGGTTAGTGTGGATTAGTTAGAGGAGGGGCTGGGTCAGACACACAGTGGCAGTGAGTAAAAACACAATCCCCAGTGAGTGTACCACACTTTTCACTACACTTCAGCCTCTGTATGGTCCACATTCTGATTGTTGCCTCTGTAATTGAACATCATGGTTGGCCACATGCCAGTCCTAAATTCAGCTTTAAACCTTCAGGAAATTAATGTACAATGTTATGAAGCCCATGTGTTTCCACTCAGATTGTTCATAGTAAAGACTACACCTAATGTGTGAAGTGACTAAAGAAACCACTGATGTTGTTGAAGCTCGCCATCAAACACACCCCAATGTACCACTCTCTGACCTGTTTTCAACAGCCTCATGGGACAATAAGGAGTGTTTGTGAGTGTGTGTGTATGTTGGTGTGGGCTCTTTAATGTCCAGTCTATCACCTGCTATTCCCTGCTGATCTATAACAGCTCTAGCACTCACCAATTCACTAATGACTGTCCCAGAAGTGTGTGTGTGTGTGTACGTGCATGTGTGTGCTATGTACACCTCGATACATACGTGTCATCTTCCAATCCGCCCCCCCAGCCCCCCACCCCGCCCGTACATCTGCAACCTCCCTATCACCCTTCACCTGTGGCCTTTGAACCCAGCCCATTACTGTGCCATACACACAGACACACACAGACACACACACACACACACATATATACCCTGAGAGCTCGTGGCGATAAATAAGCTCATACACACACTAGAGGGTCACAGGTCACATGCTAAAGAGGTTATGGGGGGGAAATGTCTATGACAGTGACATCATTTCCTTAGTATACATCATCTTTAAAGGGGTTGTCATGACTACCACCCTCAGGAGCTGATGGGATAATTGGAAAAAGCGTGGGAGGGTTTATGTGTGTGTGCAGCATCATGATAGGTAGTCTTCATGAATCCAGATATAATGTTCAATAATTCACAGAATTGCAGTGATTATGTTGTTTCTCTTGCAGTTTGTCATCCTTTAAAAAAGTAGTAGTATTTTGGGTTTTTGTTAGTTTTACCTACAAAAAAATAGATTCCCATCTTGATTACACAAACTTTTATAAAGTGCGTAACAGTGCTATAGATGTGTTTCTCCAACCTTACTGGTAGCCACTGACTTCATTTAAGTATCCATCACAGCCAATAGATTTCGCGATAGCATCTGTGACTGCATCACGTTTGTGTGTTAATGCAGTTGAAAGCGTGCACTCTGACTTATGATGCATTTACGTGCTGGTGAGCTGCTCTGAAATCTGAAATGTGAGAGATGGCTGCTGAACAGCTCTGTGTTAATGAGCGTAAATCAAATCCAGAGGACACACAATAAGCAAACATGGACATACAGACGTCTGCACAATCTAACCAAATCAAATTCTACAGAAAAGGATGGCTATCGTGTCTCAAGTTCCTCCTCACCTTTGCTTGACGGTCAAATAAAATGTTTATATTACAGTTTATTCAGTTAAATCCCTTTTACCAGTTCTGTACAGCTGCCTTCCATTTAATTCAATTTATATTTTCTATTTCATTTTGATGTGCTATATTACATTTTATAATATTTAATCATTTTACTTTGAATTTCACATTTCAAGTCTTTTTTATACGTGTTTTTGGAGGGAGACTGAGATTTTAAAATTTCACTATCAATGTCGGCCTTTCTGTAATCACTGTGACAAAAAAAGTCTTGAATCTTGTTTCTCTTCACTGTTCAACACGCCTCTCTTCAGTGTAACGGGGGCACTATGTGATGATACAACAGTCTCACAGCACTATGTCATTCCTGGGTTCCTGGAAAGTCTTTGCTGCCCTGCGGGTTCAAATGCTTGGCAAAAAAACAAGGACTACTTTTTTCTGGGGCTCTCAACTGCTGCTTAGGATCATCATTTGAACTCCATCCATTAAGGTGGATATTTAGATACAGTCACAAATCCAGGAAACTGCTGAAGATGGACCATAGAAATGTTCTAAATTTAACTTTCATGTGTAATCCATATGCTGTTGTGGAAACTTCTCCCTCCCGAGAAGTCTATTTTTTTATTATTATTTTTATTATTATTATTATTATTATTATTATTATTATTATTATTATTATTATTATTATTATTATTATT
>JBAJHX010000096.1:25332233-25342233 GCA_037176925.1 Amniataba percoides
TGTGTGTGTGTGTGTGTGTGTGTGTGTGTGTGTGTGTGTGTGTGTGTGTGTGTGTGTGTGTGTGTGTGTGTGCGAGGCCTGGTTGAGTGTTTGAGCTGCTGACAAATCTAATTAACACTTTGGAGATATCTATCAGGCACAAAACACACATGCACACACACACACACACACACACACACACACACACACACACACACACACACACACACACACACCCCTCCTTTAGAGAGTGGGTTGTTTAAAAGAGAGCATTTCATACACAAAGCACTCAGTATTAAGTAGCGAATTAAATAAATAACTACATTTATAGTTACAAGGCACTCTAGGAACAGTACTAAAATACAGAGGAGATTATCTTAAAAACATGGACACATTATGAAAAAAGCTGCTCCAGAGTCAAAGAGCAACACCCATGGTTTTAAGCCAAGCTGGCTTAAAACGGTGACAAGAAGTTTAAAATGAGTGATCACAGAGTGGCTTGGAAGTGACAAATAGCTAACACACAACCTGCGTGGTGTCTGAGTACACTTGTGTCATTGCTCTCTAGTTCTTTTTCATTTTATTTACTCCCACAATGATTTTCAAAAAGGTTTGCTTTTGGCTGTGAAAACCACCAACCCAGCCTCAATGGAAACCGTGTGAGCTCTTCTTTCATGGTCTTGACACTGACTAAAGTAATACAGCACTGGGTGTGTGCTAATACAGGTGGGATGAATGACACAAAAGCATAGTGGTTTGATGCATAATCAGTATAAATGTGCCAAGTATGAGTGTTTTCTATTTTTCTACAAACAAACTTTCCTGCATTTAGTCCACTGACGTGTAATTACTTTATGTCCTAGAGAGGGAGTCAAGTCCAGACCTCTGGATTTGACCTGTGGTGAATGTGGGAAGACACCATAGTTACGTCACTTGAACTGAGACTTCTTTTCTTCTCTGGCAGCAAACACAACACACAGCCTTACAGTAATTATTATGTTGTGACCTGAGACACCTGCTATTAGGGGTGGTTAGGTTAACTAACTAGCTATAGCTGCCCATGAAGCATTATTCTTAAGGTATAGAAACATATCGGCACATGTTGGTGATTTTCGTTATTTGGCTATATAAATAAGACAAATTTGACCAATCTGAAGCATTTTACTAACCTAACCAAAATGATAAAATGAGATGAAGAAATTAAAAGAAATCATTAAGGATGGGTGGATAACTGAAGTCATGGAGGCATCTGACATCTCTCTCAATGTCATAAATCTGTAAAGTGAACTGAGATGAGAGACGGTCAAACCATAACTAACCCGGCAGCAGCATTGGTCACAAATTAAAGGAACCATTTCACAACTGAGTGGAGCGATAGCCAATGGCAAGCTGAGCCCTGACACCTAACTAATCAAGAGAGTCACTGAGTGGAAAAACAGAACAAGGCACCCTCAAATTGAATTTTTAGATTGAGGGCAGCCATCACGCCTTTTACAGGATTTATTGTACATTTTTAAAAAGATCTTTAAGCATACAGTCTGCACTGGTAAAGCTCATTTACAGTTTCATCGTTTAGATCTAATCTTGAAGTTGCCTTTCTTTGATTTTGGGCTCAGTCTTTGGTTGGAAGCGTATCACTGCCATGCTGTGTTTTTACTGCAGTACCCTGAGTGTGTCTGTTTAGTCATGGCTGAAATCAGAATGCCCTAATGCATGAAATATCTTTACTTTAAACCATGTTCTTTTGGTGCTATTTCTCCAAGTGAACAAGCAGTCTGCTAATGATGAAGGGGCTCCCAGTTTAGGTCCCGGTAAACTCATTTCACTTCCTTACAGTCATCAGCTCCCTGTTGAAACAGGATGATGGGGCAGCATATAGTTATTTCTGGGTAACAGATATGTACTTTTCTGATTTGAAGGGAGGGACATAAGGGCAGAACTTTTGAAAAATAATTTTGTACAGAACTTTTGGAGCACATTGTGACCATTATTCATCATTGTTTTCTACCCATTTTACTGGATTTTTAAAGTTTGACTCAAATATCTAGTTTCTTTCTGAAAATCTTTCAAAAATTGCACTGCATAAATTTAAAATGCTTTTTCTAGAGTAAATGGAGGTGTTCATCACATTGTAAATGTCACTCCAGAGGGAAACAGTGGGAGAGCAATGACAGCGTGCAGGAGGTCTCCTTTAACAGGCCTGAGCATGCTGGCTCATATCGGCTCAGCAGATTGTCTTGAATTTCTGATAAAACTCAGCTCTGGCTCTGTGTTAACGTTGCATCTGTTTTCTCTTCAACAGTCTGCTATTTGGAGTGTTCACAGAATTTGTAAGACGAGAGAAAATGGGCAAAATATGGCGATGACCGGGATAAAAACAGCAGATGACAATGTTGCTGTGAGTCAGGAAATGTTCAGGGTAAAAAACACACAGCAGC
Source organism: Amniataba percoides (assembly GCA_037176925.1). NCBI lineage: Eukaryota > Metazoa > Chordata > Actinopteri > Centrarchiformes > Terapontidae > Amniataba > Amniataba percoides. The sequence continues at coordinate 25,334,651 of JBAJHX010000096.1, forward strand.
ACACAGGCGTGACCTGACAGGACACCAAACACCGTCAGCACCGTGGTGGTGCCAGAACACTCGTGTGTTAGTGTTAATCTTTGATAGTGTGCCGTAGTGTAAGAGACAGAGGCGTCCCCGGGCCTTAGATCAAGCACAAACACACTCACGCACAGATGGACGGCTGTGTAGTGATGTAGGTTAAGTACCTGGCTCATGGGCACAACATCTGTACTCCCACCTGGAATCAGGCAAGTCTGGGTCTTGACCTTCTTTAAGGCTTTTCTCCTCTTTCCAGCTCTCACTCATCTAACTGCTCTCTCTCTTCTCTATCTGATTTTTGGGGTCACTCACTTCATTTACCCTGCATACAAGCGATCACACAAATCCTGCTCTCGTTTTCTTACTTTTCTTTATTTGATGGAGCAACACAACTATTCCTACATGATTTTCTTCTGGTGTCAATATATTTATTTCCTGATATTGATAGAAGCTCTTCTTGATGGTTATAACAGGAAAACATAGCTTTATTAGGTGATTATAAACCTGAGAATATTTCTTAAAATAGTAATTCCTTTCACTAAAAAAGGTCAGAGCATCGCTTCCACCAGGAGGATAAAGACCTGTAATCCACAGCACACAGCTTAACACACAGCTTTCACACAGAATATTTCATGACACAAACTTGGTGCGTGCCGCATGCGATATTTTTTTCATGTGAATATTCTGCTGATGAGGGTTTATCTGGTTCTACATAGCTGCCCACACACACACACACACACACACAGAGTATGAGCCAACAGATTAACTGGACGTGGCAGAAGAAGAGTCATCTACAGTTAAATCTCCAGTTACGTAAATAAAGCAGTCCAAGCAGCAGCAGCAGAGAAGAAACAGAGCAGGAGCAGACTGAGGACTGATGAAAAAATATGTTGTGTTTATTTTCTATTTCCATTTGTTTTATACCAGATTTACAGATTTAGCTCTTTTGATTTTATGCTGATGGAATGAAAAAAAGCTTGTGCCCCACCCACTTTGACTATATTTGTTCACTATTTGCTGTTTTTAGTCAATGGAGCACATACAACATGTTCAGTATTTGTGAAACAAACTGACCAAGCATTTTGAAGTAGGTTAACACCAAACTCCAAAACTTCACAAATTTCTTTCACCATGTGGCTTTAGATGGGTTAATGCTGGAGCCAACCGACCACACAGAGCAGGGAGCTTGTCCCATGCTCTCAAGAAAGAGACTTTTCTTTGTCATGTAAATCTGCAGTTGCACTGCAAGTATAGTCCTGTATAAAAGAGCTTGGCAGTACACATAAAAGTTAACTTGGCCAATATGATGGCTGAATAATGTTATTTTTCAGTTTACCACACTTACCACAGTCACAAATGAAAAATATCTGCATTTGTAACTCAAGCAGCTCAAGATGTGACTAAACTTTCTGTTGTTTCCAGTCCAATATATGTATAGAAAATGTATCAAACTAAATGGCATTTTATAAGCATTCAGAAGAAGAGGTCAATATAAAGTGCGCATTGAATTTACAGCATTGATGTGTGGAAGAGTCTGAGGAAGCTCGTAATAATGTGTTTGTGATGAAGGTATGAAGGAAGATACACTGACACTGAAAGACACTGACGCTGTCTTATAGTTTCATATACAACATGTGCAACTGTGGTATCTGTGCAGTCGTTACAAATTAAGAATGCATTTGGCATAAATCCTTTTGTTTCCTCTCCATTGTTACTGCATATGAGCAAACTCTTACTCACATTGATGTGTTTGAATGTGGATAATGAACAAACCCTGTGCGGTGCAGCTAATGATTATTTTAGTTCATCAATCTTAATCTTTTGGTATATAAAATGTCAAGAAATGTCCACCAGGTTGATGAACCACAGAATCTAACCTGTCAACCATGACATCCACACCCTGACTGACCCTGCTCTACATGAAGATGAAACTACTGCTCCAGCTGTGAAGGAGTCAGGGCTCTGCTGAACATGCAGCTGAGAGGCTGTCTGCTGGGGGCTGCGCTTCTTCTCCCATTTAATCTTGTTTTTCCACAGAAAATATAATAATGTGTCTTAATGACTGTGGTAATGATTTTCTGATGTCAAAATGACCCACACAACAACTTTAAATCAGATTCACATCTGTTTCCCTGCTTCACAGCAACAACAACAGGACTGGCATCTGATACACGGCCTCCAGCATTGTTCTTTCCAGAAAAAAAGCCATGTAACGTGGGTAGATCACAGAGTGACAATTTGTTCTGATCTTTTCCCCTTGGCCATATAGGGGGGTGGGTAGAGAGACAGAGAGAGAAAGAGAGAGAGAGAGAGAGAGAGAGAGAGAGAAAGGGGGATGGGGTGGTTTGTGTGAGACCTCTAAACCAAATAGTTGCAGTGAAAGGCCTGTCGTTGTCCATTAGGGTCTCTCTCTCTTTCTTCTCTCTCTCTCTCTTTCTGTGTTTCTGGGTGCATTAACCTCCTCTTCACAGCACTCCCGAACAAAGAAAGGACTGTATTTGTGTATGTGTGTGTTTGTGTGTATGAGCGCATTCGATGCTCTGGCACTCCCACTACTGTCCACCCTCATGCATCCCTCAACAAACATTTGGCCCCATCACATCTCTCTCTCTCTCACACACACACACACCTGCACATGAAAAAACACTAGAAATGTATTAATGCAGTAATCCTCCCACTTTCATATGCCACACACAAAACACACACACACACAAAACAAACATCTGTGAGAGCACTGTCTGATTAATGTGCTGAGTGTTAAAATCCTCCTACTCAACAAACAAGCAGCATGTTCAGATAGCCCTGCATCACTACAGTCACTTAGACCTCTCTCACACACACACACACACACACACACAGCTATACACAGTACAGACAGTATGGTTACACTCAGGCCGATAGACAGTCATGGCTGGATTCAGTTTTCACAGAATCACTTCCAATAAATATAACAGACCGGCTTATTGATCTGACTTTTTCTCCTCGCAAGAGGTTAAAGGTCAACAGGATGCCCTCATGGTGTCACTGTTGCAGTCAAGCAAGGTAAAGAGTTTCATTGTATTGCAGCCAACAACTGATAACAGATGCAGACGTTGATGCAATAACGAGACACAGCTTTTACTCCACATTTTCTATACTCCCCATCATGAATAAATGAATGGATGATGTGACTTCTTAATGCCTTTCTTCTAAATATAGGCACAGACGTGACACTAAATTGCACCGAAGGACACATCCCAGGAGGTTACTTATTGATGTGTACATGGGCCAACCAAATCTGCAATAGCACAGCAATAATGTTTACTGTTCTGTTTTATACTCATCTTTCTGGTTTCTACTGGATGTGGAGGAAAGATGGACTGCAACGTGTACTAATGATTTGATGGTAAATTATTCTACTTTATCAAGATGTATGTTGAAATAAGATAAGCAGCTGAGTATATGTGTATATGTTTGATGAGTATTTCGAGTATGAGTATTTGTGAGAATTGATCAGCCAGTGTCAGATCAATCTAAAAACTATGAAGAGCGTTTAGATGACAGCTCACATAACTCCTTTATTATTGGACAGCTACTTAAACTGGGTGACGAGAATGACTGTAAGTACATACATAGTTTAGAGACGTGACATTTCCAGAATAGATGGCGTGTTTTCATAAAACTGAAAATTACAGTCCTGTGAGTGTGTTAATGCAGTCGTGTCTGAATGAAAAAAGACTTTGTGATTCATCTCTTGCGCACCAGGCAAGAAACTGTGCCCATCCTTAGCTTATTCATTCATGTCTGTTGAGCCCTGTCAGACCACACTCAGTCAAACAGAAGCTGGTGCCAGGCTATAGTCATTCAGTGATGGTACAGTGGGTACTGTGAACGGTCTGATACATAGCATACATACTGTAGATGATTCCAGTCTGCACTATAAGTTGTAGCTTGAGAAGAGATCTGCTGTGTGAATACAAGCCAGCTAAACTAGACAGCAGGTGAAAACAAAACAGGTGTGTGTGTGTGTGTATATCCAACTATTGACCAAATACTGGTGATTTAGAAAATAACTGAAGGGGTATAATAATGCAAAAACTATTGTGTGTGAGAATGAAGCAGGTATCAAAATACTGTAGATAAAACAGAAAGGCAGACACACAGGTTTAATTATAGCAAATGAAGAAACATGCACACAAGACATAATCAATATATCTCCAATCTACTGTGCCCAACAGGCTAATCAGTGTGAGTATGTGGTGTGTGAGTGAGTGCTGTGTGCGTGAGTGTGGTGTGTGTGTGTGTGTGTAGGTGTGTGTGTGTGGGTGTGTGTGTGTGCGCGCAGTGTAGACAGCTGTAACCACATTGCATTTCTCTTCATTTTATCAGGCCAAACAATTAATGACACAGCCAATACAGAGAGGTTTACAGTAAATTACATATTCAACATCTTTTTCCAATCAACCACTTAAGATGATGAATGTGTGAAATAATTGACATCTACAGTAAACACACACTATAACCCACCATGTCCTTAACTCTAGTAAAACACAAGGCATGCAAGGATAACTAGTTCAAGCATGAAAAGTTTTACAACTGCTTCCCGACACACACACACACACACACAGAGGAGCACCATATTAAATTATATTTTTGACAGATTTTCCTCTGGTGTTCATTCAGTAGTTGGTGAAGTGATGACAGCAACAGTAGTAAAATGTGAAGAAAACGAAGGATAAAGGCAGTGAGCTGTGAGGGGTTCAAACCCACGCTGAAGTACAGTACACTGTGCTCTGTTTGATCCACATGGACAGTACTCTGCTGTCTTTGAAAATGAATTAGAGCTCTCAACAAAGATGCGTCTTTGCTTTAAAAAAACTCAAATATCAGTTTTCACAAAGTTATTTTCCACCCACAGTTTCTGCAACTTTATCTCAACATCATATCTGCTATGTGAAAAATGGCATTTACTGTGTATTTGTTTGTTTTTTTTAGGTGGATAACTCTACTTCTCTAAAAAAATAAAAGTAGAAAACTGACAGAACACTGGTTTTATTCTCCGCTTCACAAACACACACGCTGTGTACAGTCTTATGTCAGTACCTCTGTCAGTGCAGCTCTTGCGTCCAGGTGTACAGCAGTGGTGGGTGACTGTGTTGTATCTCCATCCCCATCAATCCTTCAGCATCCGAGAAACCAAACAGAAAACAGCAGAGACAAAGACTGAGTGTCTGTCAGTCAAATCCACCGCAGGCAAAAAGATAAAGGATGTTAAATTGTAAAAATGGAGGGAAACACTACAGTCTGTCCATCCCTTTCCTCTAATCTATTTTCTCTTTCCTCACTCTCTCTATCCCTTTCTCTCTCTGCCCTTACACTCGCTGCTTCTCAGTCCGCACACTCTCTCTCTCACTCACACACACACTGATTCTCCATCTGTCACCGCCTCCTCTCGCTCACCCCTCCCACCTCATAAATTATTAATGAGCCTCAGACACACTAACACACACGCTCACACGCACACACGTTACAAGCTATGCACAACTGTCCCACACACACATGTAAGTCAAACACTGTGGACAGCCACTGTACAATCCACTATGTATGTATGAGATCACAGAGGCATGTTTCTGCTTGATTTCACAAGAAATGTCTGCTTTTCTCAAGATGGCTGTTTTTAACTGTAAACTACAAAAAATCACGACCAAAAAAATCCAGCAGATCAAAGAAAACTAAAATTCAGAGTGAAATTTGTGCCACACTTTATTTGGTTAATATACTTATCACCAAAATTTAAAAACAGAAAAAGGTATTCAGGAAAGACTTTATTGATCATCACTGGTCATCATATTACAGTCATGTCACAAACTTACAGAACAAACTAAAGAGCAGTAATGTTGAACTGAATGTCTGAATGTATTTTGTGGTGTCTGAGCAAAATGCAATACTGTGCGAAATAAAATTAGGCTTCATTATACACTCTGTATTATAGAGTACTACCATAAAGTAGTTACTGTGTAGGCTACATATAAAACAAATACAAACACAATACAATATAACAGAGCTATAACAACAAATTAAACTTATTTTCAAGAACCAACCAATCCACTGTTTATGAAGTGAAGGGCACTAAAAATGCACAAAACCTGTATGAAGGCAAAAACAAATGACGACCTGAAAATATCCACAAATTGTTCAAAATGAACAGAAAGGCAGTGAGAGAAAGTCAATGAGATAAAATCAATAAATGTGATATGATGATGATGTTTAAATTTCATCTTCAAACAACTTTAAAGCAACAAATCAAAGACTGGTCCAGGCTGGACCCGAGCCAGCAACCCTGCAGCTCCTAAGCCAAATCCCCACAGGCTGAGCTGCAACAGCCTCTATTCATATAATGTGATAAAACACAGCAAGATTTTAGGCTTCTTCATTTAGATACAGCTTCACAAACACAAGCATTACAAAGCCTCTCTCTGTTTTATTACCTGGTAAATGGGCTTTTACTGCTTGTCAGAGCTTTTTAAAGACATTACTTGGTCTTCTAAAGATTTTGAGCCTGTGTGTTGCTCAAAAGTAGTTGAATTATTTGAAAAGTGTTGCCAAAGACTAGTGTTCGTGGTGGTCTCTGTTTTTAATTTTGTAGCAATGCCAATAAAATATTTTTCTTTCAGTGTTTTTTTTAATGCACTAATTCAATAGCAGTGTGTGTTTTTGAACAGTCCTCTCCTGTGGAAAGACAGGAACGGTGCTTTTGTTTGTTTGGTTTCCCAAATCCAAGACACAAATCTCAGTGTGCCTCTGTGATGACACACACTCTCTATATGTACACGTAACCCATAAAAGCTCCAACACACACATCAGCCATGCATAAACACATTCACACGCAAAACACATGCAGGTCACGGAGAAGACAGGGCCGATCATGCATGAACGCAGAGCATGCATGCAAACACACCAAAACCCCCCCCCCCACACACACACAGAGTTGTCCATGCATGTAGCACAGGCGAGGAAGCCCCCCTCAGCTGCAGGCTATCTGAGTTTTCTCATGGACAAGACATGACTAGAAGGAAGGTCAGGCCGACAAAACTGTGTGCGTGTGTGTGTGTGTGTGTACGCATGTATGTGTGTGTGGATGGAAGCAAATACTACATGCACAGATACGGTAATATAACAGTAAAAACTACTCTTTTACACTCTAATAACAGTAGCTATACAGGAATATGCCGACATGTTGGTAATTACTCTTACTTGCTGATTTACCCAAAATCAGACGAGGATTTATATCAGCTACGCAAACAAGTAGTTATACAACACTGTTCATAGAAATGTGGCTTGAATTTAGAAGCTATAGTTGTTGGTCATGACAATAAAATAATTATGTTACTGAACAGGTGACGGGGCCAAGTACCAAGAAGAAATCTGCAGAGAAAATCTGTTTCTGTCAGAAATTCTGATTGTAATACATTTACATGCGTCTACATCCTGGATGTAAAACCCCTCAGTGCTTCATGTCAGCCAAAGTCCATCATACGAAGTAATTAAACCTGAATTCAATGCAGATTATTTCTAACCCTCAC
>JBAJHX010000096.1:25347233-25357338 GCA_037176925.1 Amniataba percoides
GTGTGTTTTGCTAACCCATTTCGTCAAAAAGTACAAATCTTCTTACATGCTCTGATAAAACAGTGCTATATGAATCTGTTCCTGCACTTTCACAAATCTTGATTTGCAGAATGATTAAAGCTTGAATCTGTTTTGTGCGGTGTCAGATTCAAAATTAGGACCAGACAAACGGGCTGTCACAGAAAGAGAGAGACTGGGATAAAAATAGTGAGATAAGGCAGACAGTGAAAGGGGGAAGAGTGAGAGACAGGGAGGGGAGAGGGAGCAGCTGTTGCAGACAGTGAGGAAGAGAGAGAGGCTCTGTCTGGAGGTAAACAAGAGACACACCGGTAGTTGAGCAACTGTTGCCATGGCTACATCGATGCTGAATATCTGCCCATACCCAATCCCAGACACAAAAACACACACACAACAACAACAGTCAGGTTTAATCCTGCGCTTTAACAGAAGGTGCAAATAAAACACTCTGTGGCATCAACATCTTAGCATTTTAAAAAAGCCTTTAAATGAGCATTTCTTTTCATTTGAAATCTTTTTTCCCCGTTGTCAGACTGACACTCAACAGGTACAGTATCAGTGAAGACAGTCAGTAACTCACAGGGCAAAGACAACTGATACAAATACACACACTGCAATATATCACTTATTGTAAAGGACAGAATAAACAGAACAGACAGAAAGAGATTTTGCATCAAATTGAACATATATATAATATGATGAATATAAAAGACATCATAGTCATTACATTTAGTTCTACTGAAGCTTTATCTCATTACTCTTTGCATGTAATTAGACTATCTGAATATTCTATAGCAGCTGAGCAACACACTTTAACAGCGGTGAATAATTCAAATGAATTTTATGAATGCTAATTAATGTTAATAAACAGAAAGGGGCCACTTTTCATACCTGGTCGCTTGAGTCTTGAAAGAAGCAATTTAACTGAGGTCTGAATGTAATTTATTTAATCCGTGCATGCATGTATTATTCAAATGGTTAAATTACTTACTTCTGCACTATTGCATTACTTAAATGAATGATCCCATGAATGTGTAAAAATGTCTATCAGTTAATGAAGATGTACAGTATATTACACATTTCAGTGTTTTCTATCATTTGTAAAGCACCTTCAGGCTGCAGGGTGTCTTGCTTCTTTCATAAAATATCTCTGCTGAGTGTGTCTTACAACAAAAAAAAAGCATGTTGTGTCTCTGGAATCCAAACAACACAGGAAACCGTGAAGAGGTTTGAGAAGTTAAATGACGAGGGGGCAGGGGACAGCTGAGCCCGCAGCAGACACAGAGACAGCAGGACACGGCAGCAGTGAAGTGTGTGAGTGTGCGCTGTGTGAGAGTGTGTGTGTGTGTGCATGTGTGTGTGTGCGTCCCAGAGGCCTTGAACACTTCTTCTCTGATTGTCGAGTCAAATAAAGGTTGTCGCGCGCCAAGCCTATTGTCCATAAACTGACCCCCACCACCCAAAAACTAACTACTATGCCCCCCTCGCTCACACAGACACACACACACAAACTTCAGTCCCCCATGTCTTTGTCTCCATCAACAGGAGGTGTGGTCGTTTTTCTACAGTTAATGAGTTGGTGGGGCCATAAGGGCCAAGCGGAGGCACGGGTCATTCATTCATTTAGCCCTTTAAGCTTCCATACCCCACTTCCCCCATATGCACACACACACACACACACACACACATGCACACAGTTTTTACACATCATAGCAGAAAGATACACAAATATTAGTGCTGATGAGGTGAAGGCACAAATTTCCAACACATGAAAAACACATCTCCACTTTATAAAAACAACACACACATACACACACACACACAAGTCCATCTGAAAATCTTTCTTAATGTTCACAAACACGCATCCATACATCCACACACACACACACACACACACACTTACACACAGCCATATAGTCCTGGCGTCTGGTGACACAATAGCTTCTGGTAGCAGCTGGTCAGCAGTAGCCATGGGAGTCACACACACACCCACACACACACACACACACACACACACACATATGCACACAAACATGCAACATGTACAAGCCCCTGCATGTCTAATGACGTGCCAAGACGACATAAGAACAAGAGAAGACGTCTTGACTGGCCATCTGTGGCATGAAGGCCATGTGGAACATCTGCGCCAATCAATAACACACTCACTCTCACACACACTTACACACATAGGCATGCATGAGTAAACACATTAACCCATGCAGGCATGTAATCTACATATAAATTGACTGTATGTGGATTCAAAACTACTGACTATACAAAAACCGGTAAGTTAGGCACTTTCTATAATATTTTATATTTAAAAGGAAGAAAGTCTTTGCAAAAGTATTATTATTCCCAGTATAATTTAACCTTCCAACAAAAGGGTTTGTGTCCTTACAAGTGCTCTACACACAATTGCTGACCCTCCATGCAACGCCAACATTCAAATGAATTAAAATGAATTTGCTGTAACAGAAGAAGCAGACGTTACAGGGAGGAAGAGGCTCCAAACAAGCCAGCAACTGTGTTTTGGCTGTGAGTTTTGTACAAAACCAAATACAGACAGTTATACAGTTTATCTTAATATCATCACGTTATCAACTTCATCACATTTTTCTTTTTTTTTTGTCCACTCGACATGTTTTATCCAGTTGTGATGTAACCATGGGCACGGTTTATTTAATACTGACCCGCTGTGACTGCGATCGGTTCCACGCACAGGCACCACTGCGAAGTTAGCATCAGGTCATTTGCCATGCACCAGCTGAGGCGGCCATGTCAGGTCGTCAGATTTGGGCCAGATATACTGTGTGAGGATTTGGATGTAATAAAATAGCTGCTTTTCTGAAGCACTGACAAATCCGCTTAAATGTAACATTGCTCATTTTTCATTCAAAATGTTAATAATGTTCAAATTATTTCATAACAAAGTCAATAAAGACGACTAAATCACAGCATATTATGACCATTCTAACAATATTAGAGCAGCACAGAGAATCAGCTAAATGAATGCACAGACATTCTCTCTTTAAAGAAAATGTTAATCATATTTCCTCTTCCTTGTTGCATTGGAATTCAATGTGGCAGAAGTGTGGTGTAATACAAAAGATAGTGAATATGAAGAGTTTTCATTCATCACATGGTCTTCATATGGAAATCAACACATGCAGCAGGACTTCATCTACAATCAGCAATCACACACTCAGCAGAGATATCTGTAAGTGTGCTGCTGCTCATAAAGACATCAGGATTTGGTGAGAAGGAATTGGATTACACACACACATGCATTGGCTAGGTACACAAGTCTACGCACATACACACACACACACACACACACACACACACACACACACACACACACACCTCCCCCACTTCTCGGAAACACCTGCAGCCATGCTTGTTATTCTGGGGAACAGAACACATGTGCCAGAACACAGTTCACACATCCCTTAACCAATTAGACTAGAGACCGCTCACTCACTCGCACACACACACACACACACAGATGCACACCTCCACTGACACTGCTCATCTGCTCTAACAAAACAACAAGCATGTAAACCGTCAGTGTCCAGCCTCACTGTTCATTAGGACTTAACAGATTGACAAGATGCAGCTGAGAGACAAAGACAGTGAAAACGCATGACAGCTGATTTAGAAAAATGAATTCTGCCACCATGACACCATAGCATGACTTTTTCATTCATTGAGCCCTAGTTATTGAACAACAATGAAAAATGGGATTTGCTCTGACGGTGGCTTTACATTCAAATCAAATGTGTTCATCCAGTGGAGAGCTTCCTGTTTGGCCTTTCTCAGATTCTCAACCAATGGGATCTTTCCTGTTTTTATTATCTTTCTTTATCACTCAAACTGTCCAGTGAACAGTTTGGTGTTGTTTTGGAGCTGTTCGTTTCAACCTTTACTCCAAATTCAGTTATTCTATAAAACATGACTCAGCATCCACATGTCATGTTTACCCAAAAAAGGAGGCAACAAGGAACATCTGGATTATTTGGGCCATCACCAAGCTGTTGTTCAGATGCTTAAAGAGAAGCCAAGTCTTTACGGGTAGACACAGACGTGGTTTCTTAGCTCTCAGTATAGTAGCCTTCAATGAAATAATGAGATGTTTAAAGAGTAAAGTCTTTGTGGGAGGTGGGTTCAGATTAGCAGAGAAAGACAGCAGTGTGTGATGATAAACGAACTGAAGAAGTGAGAAAGAAAAAGCAGAGAGAGAAGGCAGTACGACAGTCAGTGGAACTGTTTGTGTTGGAGTATATGTGTGTTTGGGTGTGTGTCTATGTATATGTGTGTATGTGTGCAGGTGGTTGGGTGACCTATTTGTGTCAGTGTTGTGTGTAGGAGACCCCTGGGCTTGGGTTATATTTGGTCATCACACATGTTAACTCAGCCAGCAAGGACACACATACACACATACAACATACACACATGCACACACACACACGTAGGGGCAGAGTCAGGATTAGTGCCATATTCTAAGTGCTCCAGTATGTTCAGCTTGAATACACCTGATTAAATTAATCCTGCACCACTCCAAACTCCAGGTTAGTCCAATCAGCAGTGTTACTGCTCTACAGGCTGAGGCTTAACAAATGTTTACGATTACAAGATTTTTGTCTTCAAAATCAAAACTAGTCTACTAACAATGTAACACTGTACCAGGACCAAAGCAACATCTGACTCAACATGAGCCCTTTTTGTAACTGACTGGAGAAACACACACCATTAGTTTTTGACCAGAAAAAAAGGATTCTGGTATTATGTTTTACTAATCCATCTCAAATTCTACATCTTGATCATTTTTCAGCATGACTCTGTAGTCACTTACTCAATGAACAAAGCAAAGCTACTTAAACTATGACCAGTCAGTTTGTAGTAATGCTGTTGGTGCTGCAGGATGAAGCATCATCACGTTGCTACAGTTATCTGTAGTTTAATATATGTGTCTAAATGATAGTTAAATGTTGTTTGAGTTGTCCTGTTGTGCACAAACACCTGCCAGCCACAGTATAACTGAACTTCACTGGATCATTATGAAGATATTTCCTGAGGGCTCCATATTCTTCGTCGCTCAGCATAGAGTGACCATACACACTGTGGTATTGCCTAAAAAAATGTTCCACACTTGAGTGAACCGTGGTCACCAGACAGACAGCGTATATAACCTGACTGAGTGCTGCACAACACAGAATCACATTACATGTGTTCCTCTGAATGGTATTAGGTGAACGATCAGTCTATTAGAACTGACCTCCATCACTCACACACTGTTAACCTGCCAACAATGGACCATGGCTGTGTACGTGTGTGTTTGTGTGTGTGTGTCTGTGTCTGTGTCTGTGTCTGTGTCTGTGTCTGTGTGTGTGTGTGTGTGTGTCTGTGTCTGTGTCTGTGTCTGTGTGTGTGTGTGTGTGTGTGTGTGTGTGTCTGTGTGTCTGTGTGTGTCTGTGTGTCTGTGTGTGTGTGCGTTGAAGGTCACTGGCTGAACTGATTGTATGGGTTTAATGTCCTTGACTCCTCTCTAATCCTTACCTTGGCATTCAATTCTGATCTGTCATGCTCCATTGACCTCAGATTACTGTACACACAGGCACACAGCACTGCAAGCACACACACATACAACAACGTTTGAAAAAGACTGCCTTGATCCTACATTAGTGCAGTGTAGTCAAGCATATACTATATGTATCTAAATCAAGAACAGTGTGCAACAGCAGAAAGAAACTCAGAGACAGACTATTTTTTTCAGTCAGAATGAGAACTTCTTTCTATCAAATATCTACAGCATCTACCACAACATCTTGGGTAGGGCTGTCACAATCAAGAATTTCTTTGCTGAAACACTGAAAATCAATTTTCCATGCAAAAGCTGGATGGAAGCTTCCACAGTACTGCAAAAAAATTATTTACACTCTCTTGAGGTGTTTTTCTCTCTTTGTCCAGTAAATAACAACAGAATGAATATTACATGTCAGTTATTTGGTTGAATTACACTGTAAAACAAATGTAAACTGGGTTTATACAGAAATTAAGCAGCAAAGGATTGTCTGCAGCTTTAGGGGAGACTCTCTGCTGTAAATCAGCAGATCCGTTATCTGCGCCTCCCTGTCATCACCGACTTAGGAAAGTAAGAAATATAGTCTCATATGATCTGAAGCCAAAGAACCGATTCAACAGCAGTAATGTGTTTTTCCATGTTGGAGAAAACAACTTGTATGATGCCACGCCACTTCAAGAAATAACGTAGTGAATCACAATCCTAATATTCATATTGTTTCATAATATATATATCGTAATAAAAACTTCCAGCTGGACCACTTTTGTGGCAAACCCCCTCTGTTGTTTTTCTCGACACTGCAGTGTAGAGTCACTGACCTTCAGCGTTACGACCATGACCTTTAGCACAGTTTACCACATTACAACTGTCTACCACGTCCTTCTAAGCAGCTACGATCACACATCAGTCAGTGTGTGTGTATTCATGCATGCTTACACTCCAGCTCATTTTGTTTCCATTCCATCCATCCGTGTATTCTTACGTCCCAATCATCATTCAACCAAAGGGGTACCCATTTTCCTCTGGAGTACGACCTTTGAGGTGATTGGCTGTCCACCCTGATAGGACCACGGTGTCCAATCAAATTGGTAGATGGTCCAGGCTGGCCTAATTAAGGGCATCTAGATAACGAGGTCCAGCGATAATTGGTGGGTGAAAGCTCATCTGCTTTCATCCTCCTCTCTTCCTACATTCATCTTCCACTGTCTCTTTTTTCTTACCCTCTCTCCATCACTTTATTCTGCCATTCATTTGTCACATTACATTGTTCAGCCTGTCTCTGTATAATGAGTAAAAAGAATTAGGGGTGTGAGAATAGTGCACAGTGATGGACTCTGTCTGGGGTACTATAAGGTGGCCAAAAGTTTTTATAAGTAAAGACTTTTTAAGAACTTTCCGATGCAGTTTTTTACACTCATTTTTAACATTCTGACCAATGAAACAGCCTTATACCCAACAAAACTCAAAACTGTTAGTGAAAGTTTGTGGTGGCGGACTGGACTGTATGCATTGTGTATACTAGGACAAGATATGTGGGAGATAAACGATGGCCATTTTCTTCATTTGTGTGGCTCTCACCAGCCAGACTACACTGACTCAGGTCACCTTTAAGTACTGCCTAACGACAGACAAAACAACTGGCTTCCTGAATATTTACCGTACTGGATGAGGACTAACCACTCAGCTCTGACTCATCCTGACCGTGAGCCGGGGGAGACAGGATGATGACTGAATTTTAAATCTAAAGTGAACGCCTCCTGTAAGACCAGTTTCACCCTGAAAGACCAGCCTGAAGCAGCATCTCAATATCTGACAACACATATTTTAAGACATCTGGGACTCAAACCTGCATTCATCAGTGCATTTGACGAGATTTTTACCTCATTATTTAAGTTTTCACAGCACATTTACTGTATCGTTCTGTAGTCAAACCCTGTAGGCAGCAAACAGTCTGATAAGTTCACTATCTGCTCAGCACCAAACAACAGACAGAGGTCAGCAACTATCTGGTGAAGAAAGTCCAAATGTGTCCTGGTCTAAAAACCAGGTCGAGCTTGGATTAAGAAGTGGGTGTGTTACTTTACTGATGTCTAATGTTGCAGAGATGAGGAGCAGCTCCAACCAACACTGACTCATGTAACATCACTTGACATTTATTTTTTAACTGTCCCAGAGATCATTCATTGCTCTTCACATTAATTACTGTTTTAGCTGTTTCTGAGTCATAATGTAGTCATAATGAACATCCATCTCTGGATGTTCCAGCTGTTTGTAAAAACTGACCACGTTACATCTCACAGGGCCATACTCTCTAACCGTCCTATCAACCTTCATAAAAACAGAATTTGTTTAGCAGAAGAGTAGAATGTCAAAGTTTAGGCAGAATAAATAACCATCAAACACAGAGTTTCTCAGAATTAGTCTGATTGATAATAATAGATATCTGTGGTTAGTCTTTAACTACATCTGTTTTAGCCCTTTTGTGAACATAGTAAACAAACACAAAGTTGGCTATGATTGTCACAAATTTCCCAAGCATGGACAGAACTGTTCATGGGACAAATACTCAGTTAGCAGTTAGTGTTAGCATGTTAGCACTGCCAATATAATAAATCACACTAATAATCATCTCCTTACTGTTGTTAGATACCTGAACAGTGATGGGCACTATCTGAAGAGTGTCACACACAGAAAATCATCACCAGAGATCACACCCATACAGCACAAACAAGATGATGTTTAACACATGAAATGCTGACAAAATATAAAAAAATACAATCTTTTAGAAGTCAAGCATTAAATCAAATGAGGAGGAACATGAGGATTTCCAATCTGAGCATGTAACCCAGAGTTCATTCACACAGATTGTCATGACAGCGCACTGCCTGAGGCCAAACTGAACGTCTGTCACTCACAGCACCGATACACTCCCTGTGCACATATGAATACAGAATGGAGGGAACGTGCAACTCCTGTGGGGGGGACGTCATGACCCAAGTCTTTCAGCAGCTTCTGGACTAAAGAAGAAGGCACAGTGGAGGATATCCGTTCTCAAAATCATTCATCATGAAGGACTTAACATCACTTGAACACTCGTGTCCAAACAGCTGTTAACCATCTGTGTAAAAAGATGCAATTTAAAGCTATGAGCATATTTTTGATACATGTATGGTTTTGCTCTGCGTGTAACTGTGCAAACCACATTTTTAAGCCCTTTCTTCTGATCCTGACCACAACTAAAAGGACTCTCACACACACACACACACACACACACACACACACACACACACACACACACACACACTTCAAGATTAGTCATCAGATTAGTTGCTGAGTGAATGAATCAACCCTCCTCCAAATTAGCTCAATGGCCTCTTTACTGTGTTCGAGACACTTCTGTAATTACGAACAAGGCTTAAACTGGGATTAAGGCCTTAATTATTCATAGAATCATTGTTTGGCGTCCATGTCGAACTTGGTGATTATGACTATCTGGGGGTACCTCGTGGTCTTGGTTCAGATAAGATGTGTGGAGGAGCAGTAACCTAAATAAGAGGCTGGATCCACGATGCTCCGGTAAAAGCAGCCCTCTCAATGACAGCTGGTAGTAAGAAGTATATTTTCATTTAACAGGTATTTTACTTTTAACTGTCACACTCTAATCTTGGCTACAATTCTTTAACAACCAGATTTGAGAAATCGGAGTTGGAGACACTAATAAAACAGTTTGGTACTAATATGAATAGAAACACAAAATCCAAAATTATCACTTGACTACTAAAATTTACATCTAACGATAAAAGAATAAATTAAATGGCATTATGGTGTGATTGGGCTACAAAATAAGCTTTCTGGTTAAATTAAGGCTTCCTTCTACAGATAATTTAGACATTTTTAACCATATTTGAACTAAAAGCAAACAATACATACAAAAGAAAACTAACACTGTATTGCACAACCACAGGTGTGACATTAAGAGATTCAAATTGTAGAACAAAATGAACTGTAAGTCTTATTTTCTACTAAATAAATCCTATACAGGCAATTACTGTCACTGATAGTCAGCAGCTATTAATACCTTTCACTAACAAGAAAATCAATGTCATTTTCACGGCTGTGGAGCTATCACACGCCTGTTTTGAAGGATACTGTATTATGATGCTCTACAGCTGAGCACAAAGTAATCTGAGGGGCATTCAAGCGCTTTTTCTAAAAGGCAACCTTGAAATGAGTTGTAGAACAGCTGCAGAGCAGGCTGACAAAAATGCAGAAGACTATTAGACAAATCAATGGATGTCATTTTCTGACCAGAAATGACATTGACTCTAATAATGGGCCATTTAGGCTTCAAATCAAAGCAGACAGACGTGTCATTTGGTTTGGTTAAGTGTCGTATTATACAGCCAGAACAAAACTAAGACATGGGATTCACACACACACACACACACACACACACACTCACATATTCACAGTGCTGCTGGAGTTAAATGAAAGGGAAATCAGGCA
>JBAJHX010000096.1:25359805-25372219 GCA_037176925.1 Amniataba percoides
GGGGTGGACATGGTCTGAGCATATCACGCCAGTGTCTGTCAGCTGGACACACACACACACACACACACACACACACAGACACACAGACACAGACACACACACACACACAGACAATGCATTCACTGCTCACTTTTCTCTACATTATATGGTTCTTTCAAATCACTGAACTGGACAGAAATAAAGGACCAAAGTATGTCTTTGGGTTCAGATGTATTGTGTGTATTGTACTGTGTATATATCTGTATTGTGTGTGTGTGTGTGTGTGTGTGCATTGTGAGTGTATTGTATGCGTACTGTAGCCTACCAACACAGTGGAAGCTATCACAGGCCTACAGGCTACAGTTACAGTGGTGTTGATGTCTGCCAAGTCCCTCATTGAACATAGACACTGACAGTCTGTGGCATTAAATGGAAAATAGCAGGTACAGTGGAGCAGAGCTTTAAAAAGGATATAATCTTACTTGTGAAGGACTTCAGAATGAAAAGTCTGAGGTTCAGAGCAACTTGCATATTTTGAGGAGATGAATCAGATTAACAGAGTTGCTACAGAAGACACATTTAAGCCCAAAACTAAAACATGCAGCATATTATCACACCACATTATTCAGGTGTTAACATTACATTTCACAGAATGATATTAGACAACTGTGAGATGCTCTAATAAATTCAGGTAGTGTAGTATTAGGAAGAAGAAATGAAATCATGAAGAACACAGCATATTTCATTTGAAACACCTGTTAAATGTAAAAAAAACACATTCAGTGTCTTCTATACGGTGAGTTTTAGGCATTTTGTTTTGTTGCAGCACCATAATGAACTGTCTGCTCCACGCCAACACGTGGCTGCCTAATGGGGAAGCAGATAAACTGTGACCTAATCTCATCAGCAGCCATTAACACTCCCTACTAATGGTTTTGTGGGTGTGTGGGGCGGTGATTCTAATGATCATGGTAATCTCACACACAGCACATGGTCTGAGAGAACAAAGTAAACACACAAACACACACATACTTTGGACCAATTTCATCAAAATCTTTGTGAGGGTAGCTATGCTGGTAGTTTTAGTTTTTCCTGAAAATAAGCAGAAAACAAATTAAATGCCATTCTGCCCTTTAGGCATAAATACTTTATGAAATTAGAATTTAACTTCTATTTGATTGTAATTTGAAACTGACCAGCTGTTACTAGGAAACTACTGAACTTTTTTTTAAAAAAAAACTTTTTTTCAGTGGAGAAAGTTATCATGAGCTGAGCAGCTGGCACATAGTGAACAGTCCATTTTTCATTTTTCACCTCTTCACTATGAACCAAAGACTTCCTGAACTTTGCTTGCCTGATGTTTTCTTACAGCACCAAACACAATAATTTAAAAACATAAATATGCAGAGAAAGTTTTAGTGAACATCTGTTTAAACCAATCAGCTTCTGTTTAAGATATAAAATGGTTGTTTTTTTGTGAAAACTGAGGGAGATGAGCTGTAAGACTATTTTACACAGTGTCACCACCATCATTATCATCGTCATCATCCCTCGCTGCCCCCCCAACCCCTTTCCCTCTTTAGAAGTCTTCAGGTCACAGTAATCGAGTTTCTCCTGCCCAGTTGTTGTTCGAGGTTCAAGGTTCAACTTTATTGTCATGATGCAGTGCTGGTTTGCACAGTGAAATGCTGCCTGTGTATATGTGTGTGTGTGTGTGTGTGTGACAGACCCCACCCTTTCACTGCAGCTCTAAGGTGTCAGAGCCAATCATATCAGGTGGCAGGCTGGTCACAGAGGTATTGATCCAGCGATGGGTTAACCGTGATCAATAGAGCTGTGACAGCTAGTCAGGGAGCAGTGAGAAACCCTGCAGGGTTACTGCAGCAGGCAGGAAGGCCGTCCTTTGTTAACAGGTTTAGGTAGTTCAGCTTAATCATGAAGAAGAGGCCTTTTGTTGCAGACACTCCTCACCTGCCTGCCAGACGTAGTCAGTCATCTGTAGGAGACACTCGGCACAGTGACAGATGGGATATATGGTGGGAACAGCCCTTTAGGCATCCAGCTTTAGTTACACTCATGCAGGCTGGATCAGAGCTGGAAGATCAGGTGATAACCCACGACTGTGTCAAACAAACGCTGTCTTCTCAGGCTAATTTCCAGTGAAAAGATGAGCCGCAGCCGAGATTCAGCCCCAACTGAATAATCTAATAATCTAATAATAATTTATTCAGTTCTATATTCCCCTGCGACACACACCAGTGTGTGTCCCTGTTGAGACAAAAAGGGAAATAGGAAAAAAACATGCATGTAGAAAGTGATAGTTATTAGTTCTATGGAAAAAAGAAACAGCATTAACAGGTTAACAGTCTAACAGTTTAACAGCACTGAGAAAACCAATTCAGAAAGATAGAATGCAAAGATATGAAGACGAATGTAAACTCTGTAAAACTACTGCAAAATAATCTTTTCTCAGTAATGAACCAGCAGAAACAATATCATGACATTCATTCAAACAAAAAAATATCTAAATTGTTCTTGGAGTTTATGCTACATGGTATGCATACTATTTGTCCTGTAAATTATGAACTACAGGCATCACCTGCAGCTGGCATTTTGTAACACACGAGGCAAAGAGCAGAAGGGAACAAAAAGAGATTGATTAGCACACAGTGGAACAGCTTTGCACTCAACTAAAGGTGATAAAAGTGGATGGACTGAGTTAATGATTGACCATGCAGCCTTTCTAATGGGGCTCATTTCCTCCGCAAAGCGCCAACATCTGCTTCCTCATTATGGCCAGGAGCAGTCTACAGGCCATCCTGTCAGTACACACTCTCACAAGTTCACTTCTGAATCTCACATATTGAAAGGACATGAGGTTTCTGTAACCTCAGCCTTTTATTGGAGGTTTGGACATCAATCAAGCAGCTGGTTAGAATATTTGTTTTCTCATCATGTCACAGCAAATCCCGCACTATTTTTTCTCTCTTACCTCTCACAACCTCTTGTTGACACCTGCACTGTCATGGACTCAGGTCAGTTCCCTTATTTGATCTGTCTTTGCTCCTAACTCGACCTGAATTTTATTCCGGTCTGTCATCAGTGAGGCCATTTCACTGCTTTTATCCCTGAAATATTTTCTAAAATCTAAAATAATTAGCCTAATAAATAATTTCTGCCCTTATTAGTATTTGGACAGTGTGTATATGGACAAGTACAAACTCCAAACAATGAAAAGTTACTGCAGATCAGCAGTGATGACGTCACGTTTGTTGAGAGGAAAGAATCTCATTTATCTGAGCGTCATCTCAATTCCTCGCTCGTCACGTTATCTTTAATCGAAGGCACTGAGATGAGAGGAGGAACAGACAGAATGTCATCTCAGACAGACCGTCCACAAGCAAGTCCACATCTAACCCGTTCAATTTGTGAGATAGTTTGATCTCAAAAAGCCACATTTCCCTTCAAGTTGAGGAGTTTCCATCTCTACACACAGTTCCCCTCCTCTTCTGGTTACCTGACTTTGCTCCCCCTGCCTACCTGTCGCTCATTACATCATTACTCCCACAGTTTATCTACCTGCCCTGTTATTATCTGTTCCTTGCATGTCCCCACCTCTGATCTGTAAAGCTGTGTGCTACCTGCTGTGTTTTGTCAGTGTTTTCTGCCTTCCTGCTTCATCCCTGCCAGACTGATTTTAATTCAAGATGCTCTACCTTTATGTGTCTGCGTCAGGGTCTCTTCCACTTGCTGCCCAGTACCTTAACTGTGGCACACCAGTATTATTTCAAAGGTTATGGGGCGCAGCAACTTAGACAGACCTTTATAACACAGAGTTTCGGTATTTTTTTCAAGGTGAGTGTCTTTGAAGAGGACTAATGAGCAGTCGCAGTAAACTTCAGATACATTCAGAGCTGCTGTTTAGCATGCACGTCGAGTCATGTGGAAAGACTTTCTCCTAGTTTTTGTCCTTCTCACAGCTGAAAAGGCCATGTGTCTGACTTCTGCCCTTGATGCATATGCATGGTCTAATGCTGTAATGCTGCAAGGCACACACATGCACATAAATAGAGGCACTACTGCAGAGTTCAAAACTGCCCTGAAACGAACAGAATCATCCTGGATTGAGGTTAAATTGGGGCTTCATGAGCAGCATTTGCCACAGTGACAAAACACATAAACTCATCGTTCTCCTGCTGTACATTCATGCTGTCTCTGGTTACAGCAGTCAACAGAGGGGGTGGAAAGACAGAAAGCAAAGAGATGAAAAAGTGATGGCGTATATGACAAGCTCTCTAACCTTCCTTTGATACTGCAGCACTTCAAACAACATCTGCACATGAAACACACAAATCTAAAGACTGAATCAATTAATAGAGTTTAGAGATGGTAAGAGAGCGAGACAAACAAAGCAGGCCTAAACTTTAATTATCCTGATAACGTCTACTAAATAGCAGCTTCTACCCAATCCGACGGTTTGTCTCAGAAGATCAGATCCTCTGACTGTATTTTTAATCTTAACCATGGAGCAGCTACATTTGGAGAGTAGCCTGTGGCAGAGCTGTTAAAATATCGTCAGTGTGCATCGACTGAGCAGAGCTGTGACCTTTGTCTTCCATCGGGTTTTCCTTACCCCTCCTGTCTCTGTCTCCTCCAGCGTTAGACTGATACACGGGGAAATACTCGGGTTTTGAGAAAAGCTGGATGTGGCTCACTCAGTGAGCTACACCTCCGGTATGATAAGTGATTCTGTAAATCACTGCAGAACTGATCATCTCAAACCAAAATTCAGAATAGTTAATTGTGTGAAAATATTTGGTGTTCACCTTCATTTAGATCTACAAAGAACATTTAAAGGAGCGTTACAGTAGACAGTTATAGTATATCTATGGCTGTACTGTGTTGTAAAGCTGTTTACAGAGAAACACTCATGTCTGCTCTTCATGAAGGTGATTAGTGTGAGTACAAAGGCATATCATTGCATTTTTATTTTATCTCTGAACTATATCATTAATGTTTTAAGAGGCATAAATCCAACAATATCAGCTCTTGAATCGTATTGTTAGACACACGTTCCTCCTTGTTCCCTGTTTTCTATTCATCCAGTCAGTGGTCTCAGTGGAGACTGAGGCCTGGAGCAGTACCAGACTCCAGGATGCTTCCCTCCCTCTGTTCTCTCCATCCTCTATTTATCCTCTCCACCTGGCAGCCCGCCAGACAGCGCTGTGCCATCGGCCTTCACTCCAGACATTCACTTTTTCTATTTTCATCCTTCCATCCATGTATGCGCCTCTGTCTTCTTATCCAGCTCTTCCTCCTTTCTTTCCTATCCATCTTCTTTTCTCCCTCTCTCTCCCTCTGTTACTCCTCTCACCCTCCCTGCCCTCTGAGGAAACAGCAGCTTCTGTGAGGCGTTTAAAAATAGAAGCTGCTGAAAAGCGAAAAGTGATGGACACTTGAAGGCACGGCCCAGGTAACCTGAGAGGAACAACAGACGAATAGAGGACAGAAAAAAAAAGGCTTTCCGTTAAAGGACAGCTGCAGGGTGGGATGATGCAGTGCATGGAGGAAGGAAGAGCCGTAGCCACAGAGATAAAGATACACCTGTCTGACTGTCAGGAGAATTTTGGATTTAGTTTTGAAATGTCAGAAAAGATGATGCTGAAATCGTGCACTGCCATCGTATGCATCGTCTCCCAGAACATTAAAGAGAGCTTCATGGGAAAAAAAAGCAGCCATTATGAGACGCTGGAGTAGATCTGAAAGAAGCCTTTCGAAATTGATTAGTATGGTCTTAGATTCATCCTGCTATCCACTTTCATTAGGTAAGACAAATCAATTTGGAAGAAATGCACTTGTGCCCATTAAGCTGCATTAAGTTGCACTACCTATATTACAGTATAATACCCAGTTACTCTGTGATATTTTGCTCTAGCAACAAAACAGATGAATACAACATACAAACATATGTATCAAATGCAAAGATTTCCAGAGCTATACCACACTAACACAAGTCAAGAAGCTGCTAGAATCAGAAAATATAGTTATAATTGTTAACAAGTCTCACCATCGAGAAACTTCACTCTATTACAGACATCCATATCTTGGTCCATTGTCCATGTTGGTCCATTCTTTGAACAAAGTTTTGTACTTTCAACGTGATGAATTAACCACATGAATGAAAGAAAACACTTGTCTGATGTATATTTCAGAAGATGTTTTTGTTTGCCCTCTGTGGGGCTGCATCAGGCCGGACAAACGGCTGTGTGAAGCCTGTTGTTTAAAAATGAAGCAACAATCGCTGCTATTCAGAATAAGATCAAACATAATGAGTCAGATGAACAGTACTTACTATTACACATAAAAGACCAGCAACACAAAAAAATACCATCCCCATTACACTCATCCAGCACATCACTATTTCCATATCCATTATCCATGATATCCGCCCACACTTTTCTTTCGAAAAACAGCATGAACCATATGATGTACTGCTGAGCATGGTTTTGTTTCTGACCTAGATTTTAACTCATTTTTGTCATAAGACGCCTCTGTGTGATTTTGACTGAGGTTTTCTTCCTTCTGCAACAGGACAGAGCTCCAGTGTCACTTTGGCTAAAGATGGCTCAGATTCACATCCCCGTACATACTCTAATCTAAAGACGCCTGACTATCCCTCCTCAGATGGAAGGCCAGCTAGTGGAAAAAACAGAGAAAGAGAGACTTACAGAAATCCACCTGGTTATACGTGTAAAACTTAAAGTCATTCACCAGCTGTGGATTGAAAGGAAAAGCATCCAGATACCATTGTCTGACTGAAAGACTCTAAAGCAATCCTCTGTGTCCCTGAGAGTCAGACTGGACGCTGACCTGCAGTTGAGACTACATGTGATGCCAGGTGAAGTATTAAAACCCCACCAATCAACCCAGGAGGGCAATTGTTCTAAATCCCAGGCCAAGTGAGCAACACACACACACACATATACCTATACACACACACCATGCCAGGTGAAGATAGTGTTGCCAGCAGGCTTCCCTAATGCAGAATTAATTTACCCATCACTGGGCCCCATCTTACCCACAATCCACCTGGCCTGGCTACGTCCCATCTGCACTGGCTGCTCCATTTAACTGAACGGGAGCCAGGACAGGGATCAGTGGGAAAGCAGCCATTCACCCTGCTGCTGCAGCATACCATGTCCTCTGTGTTCTGCACTTTGATTAATAAAGCTTTTCAAAGGCCGATAGTTGTTTCTGAGTCAGTATAGTGTACTTTTAACTAATTTGTATTGATTCCTCAGCCCCTGAAAAAGCATGAATGCCAAGACACATAGAGCTCAAGTAATACTTAGGGAAACAGTGGTAATATTTACATGGTTGTGTGGAGTCAGGCGCAGTTTACAGACTGTATCTTCATTGTTGTAATGACCCTTACATGGTTTTAAACATTTATCAGAACATTTTTTGTCTGACTTTTGGGGGGATAAAAAGTGAGAAAACAGGCTTGGGTTACCTAAAGTACTTCCTCTGTGATGTTTGATCGTATAAATATCAATCATTTTCCATTTAAAACTTTTCCAGAGATCCAAGCTGTGGGCTGATCATAACTCATGACATGTAACCCAGTCATGATTGCACTTTATGTACTTCACTGGCATCCCACAAAAAACGTGCAGTCATGAGGGTTGGGCAAACTATTCCTGGCAGTTCCTAAAACAAAACTGAGTGCACTGTCGTGAAAGGTTTGATAGTGATGAACTATGCTATTAATAATTAATGAAATTACACAAAAGGCACCAAAACATCACCATGAGGCAGCATAACACCAGTGTAAAGGTTCTGTGTGTGTGTGTGTGCCAGCATGGTAAAGTCATACACAACAGAACAATTAATCAGATTCAGAAACCATTATAGGACACACACTGATGCACTCACAGAGTAACAGTGCATGTGAGCTCGATGAACTGGAAACAGGTATTGTGTGTTACAACACTGCCACCTGCTGGTCAATATTCTCAACCGCAGCACTTTTGAATGGAACATCTTTCAGGAGTTCAGGGTTTTCAAAAAGAGGCTTTAAGGAAATTATTAGAGGATTATGAGCTACTTAAGATATAATACATCCACATGACATCTTCCCTTTTGTGTTGGCTTCATCAAAGGGCACCAAACATCATGTGGAAGACCATTAAATGGAAAAGGTGCTAAGGCCAACAACAACAACACAAAATTGCTGCATTTCTAGTCACAGTTTAACAGTCATAGTACAAGAGAGGCAAAATTGGACAATATATCTTGTATTAGACGTCTTGATAACCTGTACTACAGTCATGTTCTGAGACAAGATACACAGTTAAAAGACAAACAAGCCACTCACAGATGCTGTAAAACTCTTCAGTGCATGTGTGCATGCATGGCAGCTGTGTCTGCAGCAGCATAAGAACTCATCAAGTCTGGTGTCAGTGTGTGAATAGACAAGCTAATGTTGTGTAAGATTTACATTGGTAGGATCCATTGTTCCTCAACCATCCTATTGTGGTTGAATGTGCCTGATCCGCACTGTGATATATTCTTATTGTGCAGCCATGCTTCTGATTGTACACACATCCAGAGTATCAGATAGTAGAACCACAATGGTATTTACACCTGTTAATCAATGTTTACATGTACATACTTTGTATGTAGCCATTAAAGGGCTGCTTGAAGCAAAGTGCGTCTCAGAGTGTGTAACAGTGTCTGAAGCCTCCTTTGCGAGGGCAGCTGCAACCATCAGTTTTATAAACTGTTCTTATCAGACAACTCCACAATGACGCCCACTTTATGCAGCAAATGGACAGGTGGGTGGTGGTATGAAAGTGAGCTGGGTTTGAAATTCTCTCTCAAGCTCTCCTCTTCATTGTTTACGCAGTTTCCACCACATCAGGACTACAAAGACCAGCAAAAACGAATTCTTGGAGAGAGACTGGGGAGGCAGTGGAATGCAGGCAGGAGGAAGCTATGAGGCCTTTCAGGACAGTGAGGCCATTCACAAGAAGAAGAAACAGCGCTTAGATGTTCTCAGGCACATCGTGGCATACTGAGGTTTTAAAAGTGTGCAAACCTGACATATGTATTTGTGAATAGGTGTCCACAGCGTTGACATGCCTCTCTGCTTCCTCCTCTGTCATTCATCAGAGGAAGTCGGTCATGCTGCTGACATCTGACACCCAGAGTCAGATTTCAGGAACATATACATATCGTCCTACATCTGGTTATGGGCTGCGTGCAGTTTTGAGCATGTCGTGATCAGTCTTTCCTTTCTTATTGTAACCCACCAGGTCAGTTTCAGTACAGAGCCAAACTGACCATGAACCCACTGCTGACAGATGGCACGATCCCACTGCAGCCCACCAAACAAAGCTTAGCTCCAGGTCACGGTAACATGCAAGATGTTCTGACTGCCCTGACATTTTTAATTCATAGTGGAAAAAAGATATTCCATTCAGAAGCAGGGCATGCTCTGGTAGATCTAGATCTGCAGCTCCCAGGGCACTGTGGCCCATATTTAGTATGGCAGCCAACAGCAGACAGTCAGGAGGAAAGGGAATTCATCTGACTGTTTTAACATCCTGTATTTACAGTATATCTGTGACTGCATATTTGTATTAGACATGAGGTGGCCATCTTTTTGCAACATGGAGTCGTTTCCTGATGGTGTATCTTCTTGTACATCTGAGTACGTCTGATAACCTTCACAGACAGTTCAGTGGTCTTCAGTATAGCTCAGTGGTATAATACACAAAGGAAATGTATGCATCACCCTACAGATTGCCTTCATCACAATGAATAACATCCATAGAAAGAAGCAAACGACTTAATAGCTGTGTCCAAACTCAGGGACTGCAGCCTTTGAAGGAAATAGTCCTCTGAGGGAAGATCATTCTGAAGACCTGAGGGTCAGGCCTGAGCATGATCCTCAAATGGGACCTTATACAACACAAAGGTGAAAGTGAGGTGCAGTATTTTCATGTTTAACAGCAGGAATGTGCAGATAGCAGTGGTAAACTGATGGGCACACAATTAATTGTGTGATACCAGAAGTATCTCTAATACTCTCTAACACTGGATTCTCTGATAGGTGTGTTTCTTGCCCCTCCCCCCCTCTAAAAAAAACTATATATAGGCTTATCTTTGCAGTCTTCACTTATGTTGCCCTCTGCTCCCTGCCTTGGTTTTCCTATTCTGCTGCATTCAGGATCTTTCTGGGCAGTGGTGTGTAGCCTCCAGCCAATAACAGCTCACAGGATGTGAGGGGGCGGGGCTTTGTACAAATGTTGCAGCCAGGTACCATATCATCAGCATGTGGGACCATCAGTGGCTTTGAGCCAGAGAGGAGGGGCCAACACTGAGATGGCAGCTGATTTCACTGATCTGCATCACCTGGACAGAAAAAGACTTCCTTCCTCTGAAACCACACAAACACATCAAGACACACCAGTCCTGTCCTGTAAGACCAATCCCATTTGAACTGAACTGTTTCCACACCATGCTCACGATCACAATGATGGTCCTCTGTCATTGTGTGTTTTTACCCAGGCTTTTTGTTTTATTGACTTTTTCAATCAGGTTTCGCCCCATTGTCTGACACTACTTTAGGAACCACTTGTAATAAAAACCAACAATAAAGGACACTATCAACGCCCAGCCAATCTGCTTGTCTAAAAACATATCAAGCATGCCATGTTTTAACCTATGACCATAGCAAGCGTGACCAAAACTGACCAGTTCAAATCTTGTGAAGTGCTGTTTAAGTGTAGTTTTTCAACTAGATTGTGACTTTTTTAAGACTGTCACATAAGAATCCATTAAACCAAGATTTGCTCATAGAATTTGTGTGGTCTGTGTGTGTGTGTGTGTGTGTGTGTGTGTGTGTGTGTGTGTGTGTGTGTGTGATTGTGTGTGTCTTTCTCTCTTGTTTCTTTGTCAGTCATGTTTAGAATTACATCTTTTTTCTTTGTATCTTTCTTCATTATATTCAATAAAACACCAATTACTCCTTGAATATATTTGGAAAAAAAACATATCACATAATATGGATGCTTCTGTGGCCTGATGAACATCTGGCCTCTTCCCATAAGCCCCCCGCTTGTGTGTGTGTGCGCGTGTATATGCGTGTGTGTGTGTGTGCATGTGTGTGTGTGTCCAGATGCTATCCCATCCTGTCCTTATGTAAGACCATTAAACTGCTGGCCAAGGCACAAGTCCCACATACACATTTACGCACACAAACACACCCACATGTCCACATGCACATAAAGAATTGGTCGACACATATTGAAAACTAACATAGATGAATCAACCTAAATCATGTCCATCTTACAAGCACTTTACATCTACTCAAATTAAGGTTCATTTGTCACATATAATCAGACTGGATATGAATATATGAGTTACATTGACAGAATATTGCTGTCAGTCAAAACTCATCAGAAATATTGTAAATAGACATTTCAGCAATGATATTCCAATACATCTTATAACACTAAGTTAATGGTAAAACAGGAAAGAAAATGAAATTATTCCCAATTTGCTTCTGAATTAATGCATTTCATTGTATAAATTGATTTCATTACTACACTGTAATATTTGAGATGTCTTTATAGGCTATAATATTAATTCTAGTCTGTTTTTATAGTAGATTTTCATGTTAGTAGTTACAAAACCCACATTTAAGATGAATGCAGAATGCAGTTCTATTGCTATCTACATTTTTGTACATTTCAATAAAACCTTTAGATGTCAAATTTACTTGCAGAAATAATGTAGTCAGCTCTAAGTCATGTTTAGACATGTTCCAAGCATTATAAGCAGTCATTAAAACAAAGAGAAAGTAAACACTCTTTGCTGGGACATAGACAATCACCAACACACACAACCACAGACAACCACACACACACTTTCCTCTTCCCATGGCTGGGTACATGCATTAGGCTCTCATTACACAAGTCAATAAGTAAAGCTTTCTATAGAGTTACAGAGCTGCATGCAGCCCACAGGGCCTGTAAAAGAACATCATGATATAAGAACATATCAAAGTCATAAAGACATTAAGAAACACTGCAAGTAAAGAACGCAAAGTCACAGAACCCCGACCAGTCCAAGGCTAAGCACTGCATTTAGTCAGATCGGACATAATTAGCCAGAATTCATGATGATTCAACTGAAATCATGAAACTTTACATAAGTACACAGTGTTTTTGTCATGTTTCGTGTCTTGTATGGGTTTTTCTGGTCCTGTCTGGTTTCATGTATTATGTTTTGTTCCTGTTCTGTGGGTTTTGTCTTGAGTCAGGTTATGTCTTGTCATGATTAGGTTTTATTATCTGTCAGGTTTTAGTTAGTTCTTGTCATGCCTGTTATGTTCAAAGTCCTGTCTAGTGTTTCATGTTCTGGCTT
>JBAJHX010000096.1:25382884-25399142 GCA_037176925.1 Amniataba percoides
CCTGTCTGCAGCTCTTCACCTGTGTGCAGCAGCAGCCTCTGGACGGCCACATTGAGGAGCCTCCGGAGCCGCTCGTTGTCCTCTTTGGCCCTCAGGATCTCGCTCTGGTACTCCGCCACCGTCTCCTTCACGGCGCGGAAGATCTCCTCCGCGGCCGCCGTCAGCCTGTCGTTCAGGAACACGTTGAGCAGCTCCAGCTTGGTCATGTCTCCGGCAGCGTCTCCAAAGAGGTGGGACGTCCTTCTGTTTACATCCACTCACCCGGTAGTACAGGCGGCCGGCTCCGCGCGCTGCCGGGCGGTGTGCAGCGCCCCCTGCTGGACAGGAGACACACACACTGCAGTCAGAGAGGGGCTGCCAGCGCTCCTCATGGCTCCTCAGAAAGCATCCAAAAGCTCTGTTTCCTTGCATGTATGCTTTGATTGATGCTGTGATTGTATGATTTGATGGGGTAACTCATGGTCAGCTGCAAAGAGCGTGCAGCAGGGCTCAGACCTGGTCCTGGTGGACTCATTTGATCCAGCTCACTCAGTCTCTGGACTGTTTGTTGTGAAGAGAGGAACCCAGTGCACAGAGGATCATTTCACTCAGCCTCTGTCAGCTATTTTCTGTCCTCTGTGATACAACCATGCTTTTCCAGAGAGCAGATAACTTTAAACACACGCATTAGAAATAAAGACGTCTGTGTACTGTTCCACTTGGAGACTTGTTTGTTGTGTATGCCTGTTTTCAGTATTTGTTTTGAAGACTCCTGTCAGTCACCTCACAAACATCTGGTTCACTCAGTGAAGCCCTCCAATGGATCCCTCCCTCACAAAGGTTATAACATCCAGATTCTGATTAATAGTATTGATTCAGCTGTAATATTATTTTGGATGATGTATACTGTGCTGCTGTTGAACTGCTTGGTGCCCTTTGTAAAGGTGTTTCTAGTATTTTGTCCACATTATATCACCCTTGTCTCTTTGCAACCTAATGTCTTTACCTCACCAGATTTTGTGAGGACTGAAAGAGACAGATGAACAAACACAATATTAAAGGCTAGGCTAAAAAAATAAGCTGCCAATGGTACATTTCCTCAAGGTGGTTCAATTTCAAATAATCAGTCGATTATTAATCCAGCAAGTCATTAAAAGCATTTTTATTTACACAATAATTTGTACAAGTTGTTTTCAAAATTAGGTTTTCTGGAAACGGTCAGGACAGAGCAAACATATGTTAAGACCAAAAAACAAGTTGATCTTTTTTCAGACCACACTGATAAACCAATGTTAACACAAAAAGAAAGACGATTAAAGACAGCATTGCTGAACTGAAATACAGTGTTTGTCAATTCTATAAAGAACATAGAAACATCAGAAACAGTCCCTGAGGAGTTCATTAACAAAGACTAGAGAGCACTTATCCCAGACCAGTTGATTCAAAGTACGACCACTGAATAAAAGCGGTTAAAAAAAAAAAGATTTCAGGCCGACATTATAAAAAGCACTGAAGGACAAGCACAGGTCGAAGGTGCATTCCATGAGGTCTGAGTGGAAAATCACAAAACGATCCTCACAAGGTGACTGTCATGTGACTGATTAAGAAATCTGCTCTGACCTGAGCTTTGTTGACAGGCTCGTCCTCTGAAGTGAAACTGATACATTTCAATGTCATAATCTGGGACCAAGCTGGCCAATGGCAGTCATTACTGCTCAAAGATATACATATATTTATACAAAAAAACAGAAGGTGGGGTGGGCTACTTTAAGTGCAGCAGTAATCATTATTTCTATATTCAGCTTGTTATTCACTTTGCATACACAGTATACAGGTATCATTTCTCTCTACAACACATTCATCATTCCCAACACTGAACATCTTTCAGGAATTCCCAACAAACTGAGGCTGATGTAGACATGTCCCAGCACCAGAGCTTTTTTTTCCCTTTTCAGGACCTGAAAATTTGACAATGATCATTGACAGACAGAATAAAAATCTACTGGAAGCCCTGCAGGATAATGTTTGGGCCATCAGATAATATGGACAGGGAATGAAAAAGGAGAGAAGATGTCTAAAATGTAAAGAACAAACATGAAAATTGAACTTTTAAGAAAAAATAAAACGTAATTTTTAAAACATGGTAGAAAGTGAGTGATGGTCTTCACTTCTTTCGCATATAGAGTCACAAGACAAAGTTGTGGGTTAAAAGTTGGGGCAGGTGGTTCATTGTGCTCAATGAAGCCCTCAGCTGTCAATCATCTCTGACAGTTCCTGCAGCAGGTCCTCCTCTCCGATGCTCGGGTCCACACCTTCCTCCAGATGCTCGTCGGTGAACTCACTGATCAGCTCCTCAAAGTCGTCGACAGCAGAGGAAGAGGCAGCGGTGCTGGAGGCAGAGGGGGTGCGGGTTGCAGCTGCACTGATCCTCCGTGGCTTTGGCTGAGTGGGAGTCTTCAGGACTGGGCTGAAATGTACAATAAGGCTTGTTGTTTATTCATCACCGACAATATGTAAAAAAAAAAAAAACTCCATCAGTACAGGTTTCAGAAACTCTGTGGACCTTTACCTTTGGGGGACCGTGCAGGCCTCTCTGGCAGCAGCAACACTAACAGTCGGCCTGGTTTCTTGGCTACCACTCTGCTTGAAGACTGGGACTGTCTGGAGATCCTCTCTCAGTGGGCTCGAGCTGGAACCTGAGTCCAGCAGAGTGCTGGGACTACAGGGAACAGCGGCGCTAAGCTGAGCCTCTGAACTGGAGGATGGGAAAACCTGACAACCGAAGAAAAGTCACTGGAGGTCAATAACAGATTCTCCATCACACTTCATCTGCACATTTTTTCTTTTATGTTATAATAAATGGCCATTCCATTAACTGCATGCAGAATCTACCCAAGGGACCAGATACAGAGAACATATTAAGACTAGCGGTGGATGTGGGTGTATTAAATCATTTAACCACAAATGTAACAGGGTTATCGGCGTGTTGTGTAGAAATGGAAAAAAACAAAGACCCTACAACACTAGGAAGATGTGTAAAATACTTGCAGCCAAGAAAAAAATATAAACAGAATATCCACAAATGAGGAAGTACCAGATCAAACGAATCTGAGGCACATTTGGAAAGGCCCCGACAGACAGGAAGTGTAAAGTCTCCATCACTGGCCCAGTGTGCCAACTTACCGGTCTGTCTCTGTGCATCACCTCCTGCTGTGGCTCCTCCACCACTGTGGAGGCACTGTTCAGGGGTTTAACAGCTGCAACAGCAGATCGCTCTGCTCCCCTTCTCTTCTGGCCTGGTTTAACCTGCACAGCAGGCTTCACGACAGACGGCTTCACGTTCAGTTTGGGCCTCACTGGAAAGAAGGCAGAGTTTGAATTATAAACTATGAAAGATAGTACTTCCTCTTCCCTTCCTAGCCTTCACTAAGCACATGTAATTATGTGTGTAAATTATCTTTAAATGTGGCCAAACAATCAGTTTCCACTAAATCCTTCAACCCTGTTGAGTAAAACTGTGTTTTCCTTTGCGTAACACTTCAGAGTCAGGTATGTGCAGAGAGATGACAATAACAACATCATTCACAGACTATACTGAGATGGGCTACCTCCTGCTCTAACAGAAACATGGGTCACAGGGGAAGGTACCTTTGGTGTCTGTAGTGTGTTCTGGGGATTTCTTCTGATTGTTGTTCAGTGTTGTATCAGAAGTAGGGACCTCTGCGGCAGGAGGAGCTGCTCTGCTCTGCTTGGTGGGAGAGAGAGTGGTGGCATTCTTTGTGCTCCTGTCTGGGACCTCCCTGGAGCTGCTGGGGGTCTGTAAATGTGAGGTGTTCTCCTCCAGAGGAGAAGAATTCTGCTTTACAGGGACAGAGGTGACGGCAGCACCTCTTGTACCACGAGTAGCAGTGCTGTTCACAGGTGACGCTGCCTTGGATTTGGGTGGAATCAGTTTACGAACAGGGACCTTCTGGGTGGAGAGAGTAGTGTCAGGGGCCACAGTGGTGGAGGATGGCGATGTGGAGCCTGGCGAAGTAAGGCTGACAGTAGCAGGAACCTTCCTCTTCAGCGTCACTTCAGCAGTCTGTTTCTCAGAAGGCTCTGTCTCGGCAGCCATTTCCTGCTTGCGAAGGCGTTTCTCCCGCATGATCTCCTCAAAGGTCTTGACCTTGACACTGTTAGTGCTGGCAGCTTTGCTCTAGAAAGGCATGAAAAAATGACGTCACCTAGAGTCACCAGAATAACAAGCAACCACAGCCAGTACTGCAGCAACTGACATCTTAACATACCTCAGAGGCAGCAGAATGACTTTTCACTTCTGAACTCTTCTCTGTTGGAATGCTGCCTGCTGGATTCAACATAAAATTCATGTTAGAAATTCAAATAACATGGACATAAGATGAGGAATAACAAGTTCAAAATATAATTCATTTTTTTACAGAAACAGAAAACTGCAATTCTGCATACATTCCTGTGAATACAGCAAGTAAGACTGAACTGGTGACTTACTTTGAGAAGTCAGTTTCTTGATGCACATTAGGCGAGGCTTCTTCGCACCATTCTTCTCACTATCAGAGCTCTTCTTGTTTTCAGCCTCCTGGGACTGTTGAGCCTGAATCCTTGCAGCCTTCTCCCTGCGAATCTCCTCCAGGGTCTTTATTCTGACCCTGCCCACGTCTGCGTCAGGCTCAGCTCTGTCAGACTCTCCCTGGCTCTTGACTGGAGCTTTCTCCACAGTGTGCTCAGGCTTCTTAGGGCTGGAGTTCTGCATCTGTTGCTCCTCCTGCCTTTTCCTCTTAGCATGAAGGATCTCTGAGAAGGTTTTGACGTGGCTGGTGGAGTCTTCTTTGAGGGTGATGGCTCGCTTTATACCCTTGGTGGTTTTGGTAGTGATGGGTTTGGTTGTTGTGATTTCTGGAACTGTGACAGATGGACCACCTGTCTGGCTTTGAGACTGAGACTTTGCTGCCTTCTCTTGTCTGATCTCCTCCAGAGTTTTAATGCGGATCTGCTCAGGAGCTTTCTTTGACTCTTTGTTGGTCTCTGCTGCTGGAGAGACAACAATAAATGTGCATGATTAATATCTTTCCAGACAAATTAACGGACAGTGTCACCATCTCACATTCTTCAGACTTCTTACCTGGCTGAGTTAGTGCAGCATCGCCACCAGGCAGCCCAAGTCTTTCCCTAACGGGCTTCAAAACTATGGAAGCAGAGGAGAGAAAAAGATTCAATTAAAAATCATTGTTCATGCCACACTTGAAATTATGAACCCCATCAACACAGCAACCTGTTTCCTGTTTCCATACACACTTCATAGTCACAACATTGCTCTCCCTTCCTAAAGATAACATCAACATCATAAGCATGACTTGAAATTAAGGCCACAGGTGTTGTAACATCTAAATGAACTAGCTCTTGATGCCATCTGATACTCACCTTTCTGAGGGAGCACTGATGACTCCTCCTCGTTCACGACTCGGCCCAGACGCTCAGCCAGACTTCTTTTCAGAGGGATACCTTCTTCACTTTTTACATCTACAGTAAGAACAAGTCATGAGCATCTGTTGTGTACATTATTATTAACAACACTGGCAAAAATAAAGTGTTACAAAAATCCAAATTTACCACTGTTAGGGATCTTCCTTCCAACTCTTTGAGCCAAATTGCCTCTTGGTCTCCCAGTTTCTTCAAAGACAATTGTGCCTAGGTTATAAGAGGAAGTGTTCGCTTGAGAGTAATACTTCCCTTTAGGACTAAAAGAAACAGCAACTATGCTATGACTTCATTTGAATTCTTATCAGTTCAACACCAACATTTATTCTTAGTTTTGAGGGAGAGAACATTCGGGTGGAGGGACAAATTCATATTTTGAACACTCTCACAAATTCCTGCTTTTTACCATCTCTCGCCTCATAGAGGGGTGGTCGAAAAAATGACTGGATGTTTTCTTTCCCTCCGTTGGCTGATGTATCGGCACTCTGAATGGGGTAACCAGCTCTCTTCATGCTGGCCTTCAGGGCTTTCCTCAGTCGAATCTCCTCCAGGGTGCTCACTCCAAAGTTCAGTGAGTCATCTGTCGACATACAACATTACCCAGTGAGGGTGGGGGGAAAAAGCAAAAGTGAAAATCCCTAAAGGTCACACGGGATTTGAGAGTACTACAACACAAAATGATGAACTAGGTCTCTTGCGTTTAGGCTATTAATGTAGCCTCACCTGATTTGGGTAGTTTTCTAGGAGAAGGGCCAAGCTTGCCATCCTCTCCTTCCTCAGAGAACTGGTCTGGAAATGTAAAGACACATGAGTGCTATAGACCACCACAAATACTAGATAAAATACATTTTGAAAACTGAAATATAGCTCACCGTCTTCATCCTCGTCATCATCTGCTGGATTAATTACCACTGGTGGGTGGGTGGGGCTCGGTACTGCCTCCTGAGTTTCTGTCTTGATGACGCCTCTGAGCTGGGGATTGGTGGCAGTGGGAAGAGGGGCGGGTGGCGGGGGGGCTGGTTCCTCATGTGGCTGTTCCTCATTCTTGCTTAGGCCTGGAAACATTACATTGATTATACTCACTGGTCTTAAGACTGTCTACATTTAATTTCATAATGTGTTTGCTTAAACTAAGCCCACTTACTTTTGTTAGGTGGAACAAACAAGCCATCAATGTAGCGGGGCTTTTCATGGAAGAAGGCACAGTGTGACTTCTGGCAGCCAGCTGGCTGGTTCTCCCAATAACAAGGTATTTCCTTTCGGTTTTTCTGTTTTGAGATAGAGAACATATGAACACATGGTACAGGAGGAGGGAACTTAATGGTTATTCTCTACTCTCATCACAGATGACTGTTATCAACAAACTTCATACATTTCAACTATTACTCTGAGTAACAATTATTTATGTAAGACGATTTTAACGCCAATCATTTAAAAACTGTGTGCATTGTTTTGGAGCACAATGGCAAGCTTGTAACACAAATGCCTGTGTGAATGGAGTGCATTAAGTTTTCCTCTCAACAGGTCCAGAGGCAGCAGACCAGAGTTTACAGGGAGGCTCTCTTATCCTTTGGTACAAGACAAGACACATACAGCCACCACTGGACAAAGCTTTTCTGTGCCTTTGTCAGTTTAAAAATAATGTTTAAACTGTACTTACTGTGATCTCCATGTGGCGAAACTTGCAGACAGTACGGAAGCAGCGTCCCTCTTGCCAGAGGTTGCAGACAGTCTCGTTGCCCATAGCTGCCTCACAGTGTCTGAATGGGCAGCTATCTCCCTGCACAACAATTGAAACACAGTAAGACTCTACTCTTCTTTCTGGTTATTTTCCATGTGGTTACATGAGTGTATATGTACTTCATGCTCACACTGTGCCTACCTTAGAGCATGTGGAATAGTAGAAGAAGTAGCAGTCATCTCCATGGTTGGTCATAGTAATGCTGGTACACGTCTTGGGTGACGGCGGTGATGAGGCGACAATCTTTAATCCCAGCAGCTGTTTCTCTTCAGGGCCAACAGGACTCCCCCTGACAGCACAGAGCACAGCAGCACATCAGAAACAGAAATCTACACCATTCCAACAATTCACATTTTTTTAAACATTTTCTAACACACCAGCAGGTTTTAGATACAAATTAAAACAACCTGTATATTTGGGATTCTTAATGGAATTAAGTGCAAAATCAAATTATTTAAACTTTTAAACAAAATTTCAAAAAAATCTTCTAGTTATTATACAACAATAATTGTAAAACCGTAATTCAATGAGATGCAGAACTGTGGCTGGAGCAAGAAGGAAGGATTATGTTTTTCTGGGAATTAATTTTACATTAAAGCCTATACACAATATCAAACAGGATGACCAGTATGCCATCACACATGTATTTTGAGCCTTGAACTGGTTATTTCGTCTCAACAGTAAAAAAGAACTTGGATTTTCTTTTTAGCATTGTGCCACCTTTACCTGAGGTGGCTGAGAAGTTGTCTCCCTCTTGAGCACACTGTTGGTAGGGTGTCTTCGTGGTGGTATCGAGTCCTGAAGGAACACTTGATCCATGAGATAAGAGAAAAAGGGGGGTGGGTCGCCCAGAGACACTTGTCTTCCTACGACATCCCCTTTTCTGAGACTCTTTGAGACATCTTTATTTCCGCCAGACTGCTAAACATTACTGATGGTGGATGCAATTGAGTCCTTTGGGGATTTTTTTTATTATTTTTTATTAATCGATGTAACCAACGAAAGAAAGAAATAGGGGGATATGAATAGCCAGAAAAGGAAAAAAAAAGATCCAAAAATATTTAAATTGTTGTAGCAAAAAGGGAACAAACGTGGGGTGGTGGGTGGAAAAAAATCCTCTGCTTCTTCCTTGACGTGGAGGCATTTTGCACATTTGGTGACATTTGGGTGATGGTGGTAGATAAAAAAATGGGCAGGATATTCAGCTGTTGATTACCAAAGCTGAAGAGGGAAAAAAAATCTTCTGCCAATGTATTCTCATGGGGTGGGGGGGCATGCTATCCAAATCCAGCGCTCCCCACAAAGGGCCAAGAGGATGGTTTTAAACCTACAAATCAATGAAAAACACTCCCCAGGGAACTGAAAAGGGTTATTAGGAGACAGACAGGCGTTCACAAAAACACAAAGGAGACAGTCGGACATTTCCATACACAGGTACAGCACCATGAGACAAATATCATCTCAGTAATGACTCACAAGCAAACTGGAAGTAAGCTTTATAACAGTGAACCAACTCACTGTCACTACACTGTGTGATCAACCCATCTTTATGTGTTACATCTAACACAGAGTAAAGGACAAGGAAATCTGCAGTTTTCGGGCGTCCAGATTTGGATCTTTTATTTACTTTAGACATGGAGGCCTGATGATGAAGAGCAACTCTGGCGTCCTCCTTAAGGATCATAGCAGAACAGCTCTAATATCTAAATAAGGAGTCACAGTTACTGACCCTCCTTCTCCCGAGGCCTCAGCAACAACAGTAATGTTAATTAAGAGGTGATATATTTGAGACAGCTGACCAGACTCGGCGCCTTGTGTCTATAAATAACATGAATTAAAGGTCACCTTCAGCATGTGTACGATCAAAAACTGAAAGCTAAGATAGTCAAAAATAACAGTGAGATACTTACGGTTGAATAATAAAAAGTAGCCCAAAGCTAGCTGGAACCAACTACGAGCGATTCACAAAATAGAAAGAGACTAATGTTAACACCAATGATTATGATAGGTTAAACATACAACGATTAGATTAGTAGTTAACCTGGATGACTATCGACTCGTATGCAGCGATACGTTAATAACATCAGTCACATTAAGCTTATTGTTCAGTGTTATTTTAGCTAGGCTAAAAAAATCAGAGGCCTACTGAAACAACCGCGACCTGCTCGTTAGCTAAACGACGACTGTTTGCTCCGGGTTCACCTCCGTATATTAACACCGCGGTATAACAGCCACATGTATGATGAAACCAAAATATTCAGAGTTAATTACCAGTTTCAGACTTAAACAGATTAAAAACGTTCTATGCTGGAGGAGCTCGTCCCGGTTCGTTGACCGCCGCACTCAAGCTGAATCAAAATGGCGGCGGCAGCGCAAGACTACGAGGCTGGGCCAGCTAGGTTCGAGTCCGATGGGAAAATTGTAAATAAGAAAACTCATGTTGACGATGCAGGGAACGGTGAGGCTGTGTTCTTTTCAACCATACTAGAAGTCAGAGGGAAATCGTTAAAGTCGACCAGTTATAAAATTATACTGAAACAATACTAATTCAACAACAGAGATAATAAATCATAATAACTATCCGGAATTTAATATAACAATGTACCACACTCAGTGATGCTCATTTTTCACGATACCATGAAAGCACCACGTTCACGCAGGTACGACGATGGATGACAGAGTATCAACACCTCACCACCTCCACTGCTGATTGTGTTGTGTAATTTATCTTTGCTTGTTAAATTAAAGAAACTATTCATGAACTCATAGGAGAGCTAGACCGGGTCAGTCCACATACGTTGCAATAAATACGTTGCAATAAATAACATTTCCACATGGGAGCAGTGTGTGTTCCTTTTTCATAGCTGAATGCCGTCAGTCACATGATGTGGAGAGCAGCTGACTTGTTTGTGGACGCCTTGTTTATGTCAGTGCTTGAAATGATTTCTAAGTTTTGTAAGTATGACCTGGATTGAATCAAGTCAGGTCAGGCTAATGTCATCCATGCTGAAAATAAACATGAACATATGTGACTATGAATCAGAATCAGTATGTGTGTGATCATTTGTTAATGCATTATTATCTTTCTAGTTGTGATAAACAACTGGTTAACTGGTTTGACCTCGTCAAATATATAATGTGGAACAGTAAATCCTTTATGAAGGAAGGGCACAAAGACTGTTACAGTGTATTGTATGTAGTCTTTGACAAGCAACAAGAGTTTTTTTTCTTGAAGAGAACGCATCTAAGACATAATAATGATATTCTATTG
Organism: Amniataba percoides; assembly: GCA_037176925.1. Classification (NCBI taxonomy): domain Eukaryota; kingdom Metazoa; phylum Chordata; class Actinopteri; order Centrarchiformes; family Terapontidae; genus Amniataba; species Amniataba percoides. The sequence goes on from JBAJHX010000096.1 coordinate 25,393,372, forward strand.
CTAAATAGGCCATGTATATAAGAAATGTTTTCTTTTTTTATAAAAAACACTTACACATGTCCCTTATTTTGAAAATCCGTGGACGGAAGTACTGAGCGTTTTATTTTGGTGGTTGGCCCAGCAGCTCTGTTTCTTATCAGTGCCGATACTGACAGACAGACGGACAGACAGACAGGAGCTGCAGTGTCGCCTCAGTTCACTCAGTGCAGACTGAGTAACTTTAAATCGGACGGACAGACAGATAAGTTTAGCAGTGAAACGGGGTGCTCCGCAGTTCGGGCTCGTCTCCATGGATACTGTTCAGGTGAGTGAAGCTAACAACAGGTGGACATGAGTTAGCGTTAGCATGTGGCTAACAAGGGCAGGGCCAGTTAGCAGCAAGGTGACAAACGAAAGCTGCTCGGGTGTGAATGTGAGCGGTTTGGTGTACACCTGGATAAACTCTGTCACTGTGTGTTTCTCGCCCGTCTGTTTACACACTTTGTCTGTCGTCCACAGAGATTGACATCTGGGTTTTCCCTGGACCTGGGACCACTGAAGGAGCCTTTGGGGTTCATTCGTGTCCTCGAATGGGTAAGTCAAGTCAAAACGTCTTTTGGTAAGGTATGTTAAAGTTAGGATGGTCATTGTTCAGCCAGCAGTCCTTTCATTTAAACCTCGTGAGGATGATCCTTCCTTTGGTCCATGCGCCAAACACCGAGCAAGAGTCTGCAGCTTGGCTGCTCAGATTTTCAAGTGCACAGACTGAAGTGTAAAAGCTGAAACTTCCAAAGACCTGTTCAGGTTTGCTCAGTTCATTAAACTTCAGCTTGTTGTTTCAACAGTGCGTGTAACTACTGATCTCCCAGGCGGCACTTGGACCTAAATGAGGACGTACACTTTGTGCTATTAAACCTTCACATGCTCTGGTTGTAAACTGGTGGACCACACTGGAAGCTGGAAGCGTTACCAGGAAATTCCCAGATACTGTGGCTCCTGAGGTGAAATAATCCTGCTATGATAAGCCAGTTAAGCAGTAGCGTCCAGAGTGGACGGGAGCGTTGGCTTGCTGTGACAGAAAAGTCCACCACAAGTCAAGCAGATACAAAACTGAAAGCAGAGGCACAGCTGTGTCGCTACTGTGAGGAAGGCCACCTGTTGAGAATCAAATAGCGGGCATATCTGTGCTGCCGCTCGGTGGGACATGCTCTAAATATCGCTACTGTGCAAGTCTGTGTGATCAACTTCATAATGAGTAATGTGACTGGATCGTATACTAAGAAAAGGTCAGGCGTGCTCATACTGTGTTGTATTCAAGTCGATGCAGACTGCTGTTCAGGCCGCCCTGCTGCAGCAGGCAGTTCTGTGTGTCTTTAAGGCGTGGGCCTGTGGAGCAGCCGCGTCCTGTTGATGATTAACATATACAGCAGCTATAATCTGCCTTTGCCTTGGAGCAGCTTCTCTCCAGGATAGTTAAAAAGCATGGCTTTCTATCCCAGAGTTAAAGAATACCCCATAATGGTTGTTGTTAGGATTCAAAACTAAACCCCGGTACATGAAATATTAACCAAATTGTGACTGAAGTGTATTATTTTCATTGTTTCACAGGTTGGTTTAATTTATGAGCAAGAACCATGAGAAGTCTAGTGATGAGAAAAGTTGTAATTAAGTCAGCAGTTTAGTCAAATCATCTTTCTCTTTACCTCTTGTTGTACAATGTTGTCATTCTCTGTCGTTCTCTGAGTGGCATGAATGAGGTGTCTCTATGTCATATTCCCTCTTTGTGTATTAACGGAAGCATTTGTACCATTACGCCCGCCGTGAGTGGCTGGTAGCCATAATGCCTGCATCATCTTTTTATCTCACTGCCCGTGACTGTTGGACATACATTTCAGCTGTGGACCTTTTAACAGATGTGATTAATAACATGAACGCTGGCTCAGTTCCAGTATGGTGTTCCAGTATACATGCACGCACAATACCAGAACCTTCCTTAAGAGGATTGATTGATTCATAATTAATTCACTATTGCTGTTGATATGTTTGACTTTTTTTTTTACATGTGTATTAAATGGTAAGGTGATATCTAAATTTTTAAAAATGGGAGAAAATGTGGCAATCAGGCAGTTTTCTTTTTCCTCACTGCTGACTGCGCTTGTGTGGTGTCTGGGTCTCACTGGGCAGCGTTCACTTCCCATGAACTTGTAAATCCTGCTGGCTGCTGCAGCTCACAGTTTCCCTGGGGAACAGGGGTGCACTGGTATAAGTATACGGCACACATACCACCGGCGTAAGTCAGCATACATGCATTAGATTGCGTAAAGGCCATGCTATACCTGATGCAGGAACTGGTTTCAGTTAGTTTCTATCATGGCCCACCATCTCTCCACAAGACAGAAAGCACTATATTGATGAAGAACTGGCTACACTAGTTGAATTCTGGAGGAACCAGGAAACAGCAACAACATGCTTATATGTTCATCTTTACATGCGGGAGCTAAGACAAACTCATATCAAGATTTGAAGAGACTTAAATGAGCTTTGGTTTTGGGGTCATGGTAACTTGACAGGTGTTCATTCACATTTTGCTGCATTGGTTAGTCTTAAGGATTTTTTATTTTATATTGAGAAATATTAATGTGAATTACCATTTAACACAAGCAGTAGAACAAGAACTTTATGTAAGTAAGAGTCTAAAACAGTCTAAAATAGTCAGAATTAGGATTTAATCAGGCCTCCATATTCCATATCCAGTTTTGTTATTTGACACTTTTGAGTTGGGAACTGGAACTGATTCCTGGTGCTCAGGGCTCCATCTTGAAAACACTAACAACAGTCAGGTCCTATCACTATGGGCAGTACCCAGGTTTCCCATCAACGATTTCATTTCATTGTTCTCCTCTGTGTGTTAACAATAGTTAGTGTCCAAATCTTGTGACTGCCTCGAGCCGCTGCTGTCAGTGTGGACATTTAGCCATCATTTTGATGGCCCTGCTTTTTGAGTTTGACTGTCTTTACTTCTACATATCGCTCAGCTTTCAAAGCTGATCTGCAGACATCTTTTCATTTCTAAACCTCTTTGTATATTTTCTCTTGGTAGTTCAATGAGTTCAAGTTCTTGGTGTTCTTCAGTCTCAAGGCTGAAATAGACAGAATTCTTCTAGGATGAGGCAATAATAGTAGTCTAGTGTAGAGGCCATGGCTGTCTTCCCCCCTCTAGTTTAACGCTCTTGGAAGTTGTTTATAATTGATATTACTGAATGTCAAACTGCTCTGTATGCCGCAGCCTGTAGACATGGTGCGTCGGGTGGAGGGAGGTCACTGCTAGTGGAGGCAGTGATCTGGTTATTTTTGTAATCGTGACCTGCTGGGTCTGTTTTACCCTGTTTACAAAGTGGACAGCCAACACACATGTCCGTTCACAGGTGCGTCTCAGCAGCAGCAGTCTTTCGTTCAGATTTTGTTACTGTCTATCATGTCCACAGTTATTACATCAGTCTGTTTCCAGAAAAGTGCCAGGCTTGTTTTACAGGAGATAGCTATGAGAACAAAAATGTTTCAAGACATGTACAACCTTTCCCATCCTTTGAAATTGGTTGGAGTTGCATTTACATGATGCAAATAAGCACAGGACAAGGCATATTGATGATCTGTCTTCCTGTTTCATCCATGTTGGAGATGCATCAGAACACATTAGGATTTGCACTACAAAAGACATGGTCAGATGCGTCCCAAACCACCATAGCGAGTGGTTTGAGTGATTGGTTTTGTCCTTTACTCTTATGACTGAGTGCTGTCCACTTATGACAAGATACCACAAGAGGCATTCAAAGAATAAACAGGATATGTTCAGGTCAGTAGTGCTGTATGTCCACATCATATAATACAAATAAAATTAGTGTTATAAAATGCTAAACTGCTGTTATCAAAACTTGTGACCTTTTCTTATCTGTCCTGCCACTCCCTGAACAGGAGACGTAGAGAGGAATGCTTCGGTCAGTCTGGGTGGGTCACTGGACTCTGGACAGGGAACCCCCACCCTGTCTGGAGGGTTTATTTGGGGTGCTGTCAGATTGGCCTGGATGGGTCAAACAGGGCTGAGGGGGAAAGCTGAGAATTGTTGGCACCTGAAAGATGAAACCCATTCCTGAAAATCCTCAGTGAGCCCGAAGCTTGCTAAAGACAGCGCTCCATTTCTCTGTGTGTGTTTCTGTTGTTTATCTTGCTGTGAGGCTGTTCACCTCAGTGCCTCGTTCTGTGCTTTGGCCTACTGTATACAACTGCTGAAAAGTTGAAAAGGATCCTGATGATTTGGGAATGTGCTGTGGTAGATGTGGGTGTAAGAGAACAAAGGACATTATTCTTGGGAGAAAGTACGGAAGCGAGAATCACATGCCCAAATCAGACGCTTTTCATTGGAAGAAGGATGTCCTGGGGGGGAGGTGTGTGTAGAGCGGGATGCCCTTTGTCACGCAGCGTTAGTGTACTTCAGTAGTTATTCATACACTTTACAAGACAGTAACTGCATTATTTCATTTTGAGAAAAGTGAAAGTTTCTCATGGCCACATCATCATATGTTTACTATCAAAATTAGCAATCTCCACTTTGATTGTTTTGCAATAAAGTAAAAGTATTAAGAGGTTCAGGTCATTTCCAACTCTTGTGGCTGATCAAAAACCATACTTTGCACAATACTATGCACTGTCCTTCAGCAGCAAGTCTCAAGCCCATTTTAACTTGTCTTGTCTGCCTATATGGGAACTGAGACAAAGTGACTAATTATGTGTGTGTGTTTGACATCATTTAGAGAGAAATTTGGTGGCAGTTCCTTAAAAACTCTTGAATATTGGCAAGACAAAGTATCAGAATAAATTAAGTACCGTATTTTCCACACTACAGGGCATGGATTATAAGGCGCACTGTCAAAGCATGGTCTATTTTCGATCTTATTTTCATATATAAGGCGCACCGGACTATAAGGCGCATTACACACAGTACGTATCACTACGGTGGCCGTAATGCTCCAACAATCCTTCAAGCAGCGCAGCTTCGTAGCTTACCAAAGTCGGACTAAAACATTTTGACAGATTTTTGAGCGCTGTGTACCACATAAAATCAGTTCAAGGTCAGTAAGCACAACCAGAATTCATACATAAGCCGCACCGGATTATAAAGCGCACTGTCGATTTTTGAGAAAATTTAAGGATTTTAAGTGCGCCTTATAGTCCAAAAAATATGGTAAACCTGCAAATGTCTGCACCTCTATATGCAGTATAATAGATTATATGAATCCAAAAGTCTTTCTTTAAAAATAAACTCTTTCTCTTTTTAAAAACCTCTTACCCTTAAATTTAAATTGTAAGACCAGGGCATTAGCTCAGAAAGGAGTCACAAGCTTCCAGGCTTAATGATCCATATTTCCTTCTCGCTCTCCACAGATTACTTACATGGGTGGCATGTCATGTATGTGTGCCAGTGTTGGCCATTTGACAGAGCTGCTGTGTGCTTGCAATGTCTCGCCATTAAAAAATAAGATGATACGGCAGAATTCAGGATCTCATTGACATTGTAGTCGAGTTGTACTCGTGTTTACCGATATAGCACCATAACAAGGTTTTTCCTGGCTGGAGTGCTGCATAGAGATGCACCGGTCAATCGGCCGCCGATCAAAAAGGCCGGTTTTCTATCCAATCGGCCCAATCCGTCGTCATTTACGGTTTTTGGCCGGTCACGCTGACACGCATGCGCAGCAGCTCAACGCGGACAGCTCAAAACTGAACCAAAGCAAAAC
>JBAJHX010000096.1:25401591-25425300 GCA_037176925.1 Amniataba percoides
GAAAGTAGTGTATTTTAGTAAAAGAATATGCCATTTGACTACAAGTAAACAGTGAAAAGATTGTTTTTAATCACAGCTGGACTGGTATGGTTTGCCATTTTTGTTTTCAGCTCTCAGAGGGTGGGTCGGGGGAGCCAGTTTCCTGTGTGGAACAATGATGTAACAGCTGCAGGGAGGAGAGTGATAGTGAAGTTATTTCAGAAGGTGGAAAAAAAATCACATCTTTTGCTTATGATAAGGGAAGAAAAGCATCATGGCTTACTGATATACATAAGCTCCATATCCCAAATATGTCAATCTAAAAATCTTTCTCAAAAGAAAATATGCTTCACTGTTAAAACTTCTTACCCTCGCCTATTTTTCTGGATCCACAGGTCTTCACCATCTTTGCCTTTGCCACCACTGGAGGTTACAGTGGGACATCCCACTTTACAGTCAAATGTTCAGAGACCGCGGACGCCGTGGAGGTAAAGCCGGTATTTGGCTACCCATTCAGGTACTGCAGAACACTAGAGAGCTGCCCAGTCATTTTACCATTGCTGTCCATTTCTTATTGAAGCCATATCTACATTTTTTGCCATACACTCTGAAATGAAAAACTGGACTTTGAGGTTGTTTTCTTAAAGTTTGCTCCACATACAAAAACACCAGGAAATTAGTTGGCAAATAACTAATTACTGCCATCATGTGGTGAAAAGTAGTTTGTCCACTTAATCTGAACGAAGCATGACGTAATGACTTGATTGCTGGTGAGCTGCAGGTGATCCACTGTCAGATAGGGCAGATAGTGATGTATACATGACATGCTGAACCAAATAAATTATCTTCAGTGCAATGAAGTATGTTCTACTGATAAACATTTAACCAGATAAATGCTTTTACAGCTGGCGTGGAGTGATGGCTTTGGAAAGTTGGGAGAAATAATTACATGACATGATAGTACACAGCTCCACTGACTGTTAATAAAAACAGCTTTTAGTTGTCGTGGTGGTCACACTGTGTGGAATTAGAGGAGATGCTGTCAGCATTGAATTAATCAGTAGTTTAGTTGACTTTGCTCGCAAACAAAGCTGAACAATGGTGAAGAATCAACATGTGAGCGCTGCTCTGTGCCCGTTTGAATTATGAAGAGGGGGAATATTCATAAGAACTGAAGCACCACAGGTGACTAAATAGTTGGAATGGGTAGCACTTAAAAATCAGGGGTAGAATATTACATTTGTGTGTATAGTATAGTAGTAGTATAGTTGATTGGAAGAAAATGCCTAATCCCGGTGTCTGTGAGAGTTTAACATGGTGGAGCTCATCTGTAACCATGACGATAAGATAAGTCAAAGGTTCTGTTTAATTTGCTCAGTTTTTCTCAATCTCTTCATATTTTCTCTTCTTGCCTTCTTGGATAGAATAACTCAGGTGAGGTGGTCATTTTCTCTGACATCACACAGCAAGAGAGTGAAAAACATCAGAGCAACTGCTGAAAGTGCCTTCTCGCTCTCTACCTCCCATCAGGTTGGCAGCACACCCATACAAAATCCCAACATGTGACGGCAGTCCCTCCAATCAGACCTACCTGCAAGGCGACTTCTCCTCCTCAGCAGAGTTCTACGTGTGTGTCGGTGTGTTTGGGTTTCTGTATTGCACCGCCACACTGATCCTCTACCTAGGCTACCAGAATGTGTACCGCGAGACTTCCCGGGGTCCCGTCATTGTAAGTATGCATAATCTGGTCAGATGTTGGGGATGAGTAGCATTGCATTTGTTTTTCTTCAACATTCATTCTGAAACCAGCCTTAGGTCCAACATTAGATTCAGGGGGTTTAGTTGATGGAGTTATTTAAGGCATCAGTGAGACATGAAATATGATCCTGGAAGTCCAGTTGGAGTAACAGATGTGTACATTTTAAAACTTCTCAGAAGCCAAAACAATGCCCAGTGGTTTATATTAGTATGAGAGAGGATTTTACAACTCTTATTATGTACATGATTGCAGCGATCACAAGAAACCCAACCGGAATGTGTGCTTGAACGATTGTGATTGGCAGTGCTTTGGTGTGTGACACCCTGTTATGTAGCTGTAAAACCTTGTTCAAAGAAATTTGTGATAATGCCATACAGTTATCTAAACAAGAGGATACGGAACACATATAAGAGGAAATGGGAAAAGGAAATAAGAGTAATGATGTTATGGAGAAGATATCTTTTTCCCTCATAATTTAAAAAGACAAATTTTATAAGATCTGGTCCAGATGGACTGAGTATGTAAAACCAATCAGATCCGATTTCATTTGACTGACTTAATATTTTGTGTAAACCATCACTTTTTAATTTATTTATTGTTCTGTTATGTAATTGTTTCTAACTGAAATAAGAAGTAGTCTGTAAAAAAAAAATCTCAGAAGGCAATATGGATAAAATCACATGGACTTTAAGTATACTTCACTGACTTTATTTTCCAATAACTAAGGCTGTAAGTACTGTCTGTGATGGAAGTTTGCCTTTTCAATAAAGAGAGAAAAAAAAGAAAAGAAAAGAAAGAAATTTGTGGAAATCGTACCCATCGGTTGGACAAAGAAAGTTACATACTCATACATATGTCTGTAAAGGGCTTCAGTAAAATTCTCATACTAAAGACTGCTGCTGAAAGCTTTAGGCTCATGAGTGGACAAAGAGTGTGCAGCACTGAGTCTGTATTTGTGAACAGTTCATTACTGGGCATCTTAGTGCCGATATTTGTACTGACTTGGGTTTAGAATGGATTCTCTGCATCCAATTTAATTTAAAAGCAGAGTAAGTGGTCATAGTGTGGGAAAGAATACTGTGTCTTCATCTGATTTCACCCGCATTATGTAGCATGTCTGCTGCAGAGCAGTTGAGTTTCTTCACCAGGATGTTGGGAGTGTGACCGTGCTTTACCTCCTGGATAATCAAGACCAGGTAGTCTCTGATGGAGCAGGTGAAGGGGACCGAGCACCGGAGACTCAGTCCTTAATTACTTTGGTCACCCCAAACAGCTACTGTACAAAGCTGCTGTGAGGGCATGTTGAAGGAGACAGTAGGAGGAAGCAACCAGGAGCCTTACAACCTTTAGGATCACCACTATCACTGTCGTACTGTATTAAGATCTCATTCTTTATAGATCACACAGAAAGACAGCAGCAGTTTGATTTTACAGCTCATGCGCATAGAAAAGAAGGCAAGGTAGCCAAACATGGTTGCGATTGTCCGATATGGTTTGCTTTGAAAAATATGAAATTGTTAATTATATGATGATAATTATTTCTTATTGGAACCTACTGATGCACAAAAGCAGTAGCCACTATGCATACTATTGGCTACTTTGTTACTAGTGTGTATGTAATCAATCTTATTTTTACTATGTACGTACCCCCTTACAGGACCTGGTGATCACTGGTATCTTTGCCTTCCTGTGGCTTGTGTCCTCCTCAGCCTGGGCCAAAGGCCTTACTGATGTCAAATGGGCCACCAACCCCAGTTACCTAGTGGAGGCGTGCCCAAAGACGTGTCATGCAGGAGAATTTCCTTCCATTGGCCGCCTCAATGCCTCTGTGGTAAGTCATGATGAAGTAGTGTAGCTTCTGCACACCTAAATACCTCCCTCTGAACACATGTAGCTCCTTTGGAGGACTTAGTATTTGAATGTGCCTTTATAACCTCCACTTTATGCACAATGTGCAGGCAAACTATTTTATCACAGTGCTTGAGCATTTATCAATAGACACATTCAGACCATGATAGCAGACCAACATCATTTTGTGATCAGGTCATGTTCACATCACTACATCTATCTATATATAGCTTTTACCTCTGTATCAAGAGCTTTATATAAACCTGAGTGATACTACTTCCTGTATTTTATACTATTTCCTGTCAGCGATCTTCACCTGTAAGTTTCTCTGTAAGTTTACAACTGTGATCCTCTTGGAATGGGTAGCATTTGATAACAGATTAAACCTGCTACCAACCACAGTTCTTGAAAACAGTATTCCACACAAAGTATGTACATGTATTGATAATAATATAAGTGCTGCTGTACAGGTCAAACCAGTTTTAAGCCCTACTTTACTTCATACTGATATTAAGAGGTCAGTGTGTGTTACCTGGAGTAGTGGTGTTGACATATAGACATAATCATGTTGGCAGTTGAAACCTTTATGAGGTTAGTTATTAGTTTATGAATCACTCGCACAAATGAATCACTCCTGAATCAGAACAACCTGTCAGAAGAGAGTGTCTGTCAGAGCTTCAATCAGCGCTCCTGAACAGGCTCGGCTCCGCTATGCATGCGCTAACATGGACCAGGTGTAACGACTGATAAACAAAAACTGAACAAACTAAATAAACAGAAGAAGAGGAATGAAGAAAAACAAGTTTAAAAGAGTGAATTAGATCAAGCAGCATTGCAGGAAGAGGCTTTGGAGGCGAGTTGTAATGCACTTTTGGAAAAGGAGCAGGGAGCTGGAACATGTACCTGCTCTACTTTTCAAAGTAAGAGCACTTTCAGTCTGACTCTTTCTAACTTGTCAACAAACGTCAACAAAAACTGAACACCGTGAGCCTTAAAAGCACACAGTAAACGATTTTCTTACTAATAATCACTTTTGTTTGTCTGTTTTTCCTACAGATTTTTGGCTTTTTGAACTTGATCCTGTGGGCAGGTAACTGCTGGTTCATTTACAAGGAGACCCCCTTCCACAAGGATCCTCTCCCACCGGCCACAATGGACAAAGAAGAGGTCACTGGGCCCTAACCACATCGCAGAGAGCCCTTACGCATAGAAAGCCCTGCACCCACAGCAGAAATGCTTTGTGCCTAACACTGGTCTCAGATGTTAACCTGCAGAAATGGAAAAAAAGGAAACCAATTATCCTAAATACCTCCCAACACCTGCCAGAGCTATTTTCAGTTACGGGTCTTTAGCTCAAGTTAACCAAGTCCCCAACGGCTGAGCAGCACTGTTCTCTGTTTTCTTTTTTGTTTGTTTTTTTTGCTGTTTGTTTTGTTTTGTAATCAATATCCAATATCCTGTGTGCCTTAAAAACACTAAGTGCAAAGACAAACCTAAATGCTTACACATACACTACAATAAGAGCTGCTGTGAATGTACCTGGAGTTAAAGACTAACTCTGTTCTTCAGAACAGCAGATCCACTGTGCATTTGCTCTCATATTAACACACTGTCATCTCTTGATGGTGGCCTTTCAGAGAGACACAGTCTCTAATGGTCCTCATTCAGGGAAAAGGGAACAGATTAACAAAAGTCAAAATCAAAAAGTCACATTAAATAAATCCAGTTGCCATAAGAAACAACATCCACAAACAAACATTTCAGGTGAGAGCAAATGCACACCTGGGGCTCTGTCTTAAGCAGCAGTCCAGTAAGGGCCTGCTCCTCTTCCATTATGTAGTCTATAAAGGAGAAGTGCTGTAGTACAGATTAGTACAGACGTACTATCATCCAAAACATGTCACTCACCTCAGTAGGTAAGTCATGGCCGGAAGGTCAAAATATGTTGAATCCTGATCTTGCTTTGCCTCAAGTAACAACAAGTAACAGCTGGCACCAGAACATCAGTGTTGATGGTTCCCTACTTTTCTAAACTCTGTTGTTGAGGCACCAGACCTGCTAACGATTAAATTAACGGCCTATCCGTTTCCCCCTCCAATGCTCTAATCTACTGACACAGACACATCAATACACTTTGTGATCACACGGTTGTTGCAGTTTCAGCACATTTTGATTTTGTCACGTATATTTGTTGATGGTAAAAAAAAAAAAAAAAATCAAATCATGCTACAGACTGCTGCACTTCTCTGTACTTCAAGTGGGTAAGCAGAAGCTTTCATTTTGAGTGGTGTTACAGGTTATGATGGCCTTTGCCACAGTCTTGTTTATTTTCAGCCTGTATCCAGAACAAGGCAGGCTCTCTACATGTTTACTCCACTAGATGTTGTACATGACTTCACATCAAGAAATGATCGAAATATGACATTTACACTAATATACACTGCTCAATAACACTAAGGCTCATCCTTGTTTGAACAATGTACAAAAGCTGACTTGCAGTGACATTATTTATATAAAGTTCATTTGTATTTTTATCTACATTAATTGGTTCATTGCATATTTTTAAAAACAAATGGTGGGGATTCTGTTTATATTTCCCAATGGAAAAGTGTCAGCATGCAGCTCCTCTTTGATTTTTGTTGTCACCTGGTCAGGTTTGCTGTTAAATTTACTAGGTATCACTAAGCTTAATCTAGAGATGATGTATAGTAACGCACCTCATATAACAAAATGGCAAAATGTCATTGCTATATTGATTTAATCCTGCTGTTTTTCTTTATGACTCCTGCCCATAGTTCTACTCTACCTGACTCTTAGCATCCAATGTAATTATGCTGATTTGATTTGAGTTATTGGGCCATATGTGCAGCTGTTTTATTTCATCACATAGCTTCTGGAGGAGATACATGTGGGACTCTTTGAATCATTATCAATAAAGTAATATATTGAAATTAGACATAAATCCTAGCTAATCAGAGCACAGTGATACATTGAATGTTTATATAATGACTTATTGACATTGGACTTTATGTATTTTATGCCTTGTTCAGAAGGAAAGAATTGTTTATCTGTGTTGACATGTGTAAAACACGAGAGCTGTAACTGCTGGATTCTGTCTGCTTCCTTATTTACATTTCAAAAAGAGGTCATAGGTTAGTACGTCGCTACTCGTTCACCACCCACGCTCATGCTGTACGGACATTTAGAGCCACTTCCTGTCAGAATTTGTGTGTGATCGCAGCATATGTTTTTTTTGTAGAAATCCTATTTAACATTGATACAGTCTGCATTTGTGTATTCCAACCCATTTATTCAAGTCCATCAAGTCAGACCGTACCATCTGTCAACATTTATTTATGACAGCGGTGGTCAAATAAAAAAAATCTACATTTCCATAAACAGTGACTTTAATTTCCTGTTGGAATATGAATAATCTTTCAGTATTACTCAGCCAGATCTGGGTAGAGGTAAATTAAATAATCTATTTGTTGAGTCACAGAAGAAAGTGGCAGTGTTGTGCCACCATGGCAGATTTATCTGAGAGCTTGGCACATCTTACAAATGACACAGTCCCCACTCAGTCAGCTTGTGATTCCAAAAAGTGAAGTAAAACCTCAGTATGAACAACCACCTTAAGAAATTCATCCAGAGAGTGATTTTTCCTTCTCAGTTATTTTTATTAGTATTACTTTAGAGGCATAAAGAAGTGAATGCATCGAGGATTTCACTATTATAGAAAACCCTGTATCCCTTTAATGACTGAGATGGATGGTGTGTGTGGGTGTTTTTTCTCTGCCAGCTCTGCTCTTCTCAAACAGACCGGTGGCAGTGTGGAGACGTGACGTTAGTCCAGGTATTTTCTTTCCTTGCAACAGGTCACGTTTTACTCACTAGCACATAGTGGTTTGGAACCTGTAGAACAAGCATTGGACAACCAGTTGCCAATTTAAATGGCTGTGTTAATACCAAAGGAAAATGTCATATAATCTAATAAACTCTCAACCTTTATAAGAATACTGAAAAGAAGTTCAGACAATGACAAAAAAAGAAAAGCAGTAAATCCTCACATTCAGACATATTACTATATAATGTTTTGATAACTTAGTCATAAATGTTCGTTCATTTTTAGATAATCAACTAATCTTTTCATGAATGACTCATTTCAGTGCCAGAGTGAAAGCCTGAGAAAGTGAAATGAAATAATCACTTAAGTCTTGTGTTGACAGCATGTTTTGTATGAAATATGCAATGTTAAGACTAACCTATCACACAGGTCATGGCTAAATCCTGCACCAACTTATTTATTGTTAATTTTTTTTACTATATTCATCAAATAAATGAAAAAAAGGTTACAATAGAAGTTAAGTAACAAAATTAATGTACTCAAGTAAAGCCCTATTACCCTTAAATGTTACTTAGGTGCAGTTATTGAGTAAATTACATCCCACCACTGATATTTTGGCATTCACAATCCAAAGAAACAAGCTCAATAGACCTCTGAAGAGGGCGGTGTTTACACCATGTGTTACCTCACTTCAGCATCACTCAACATGGATGGGGAAAATCTTCTGATATATAACTGGGTATGTATTGTGTCAGATATGTAAAACTATTACTGCTATTATGATTACTCAGAGTCAAACATGGAGAATTTGCAGTTATGTGCTTTTTTAGCTCCTCAAAAATAAACTGCTCCAAATACTGGGCACACATGTACTTTTCAAAAGTGTGGAAAAGACTTTCACAACAATGGTGTTCTGGTATTCATTTCCAATTACACACTATATAATATCAACTGCATGGAGCGATCTCCTATTTTAGCATACACTGTAATAATGCTACTTCAGCACAATATCTAGTCATTACCCATTCCTCTGTGAATGTGATCAAAGCACTATAAAACTGTTCCTACTGTAAGTAACAAATGTAACTGCACTGTGAGACAGATAAAACGACCTCCAGAATATTTAAGTAGCATCCCTTACATTTGTCTTCAACATTACTGTATTTGTTTAGGATATTCTGAAGCTTAAAAAATTACCTAAAGTCACTATCAAATAAAAAATGTATTCCCATGTATTGCCAGAAAGTTTAATTACAATTGAATGTTGTTCTTTAGCGTTTTTAGGACACACACTGCATTTCTTTTCAGACAATTTAAAGTGACATTTCTTTCCCAAGGAAAAATGCACACATTTCTTCCCTGCTGTCATGAAGGATGTGGTGACAATAAAAGACCCCAGATACATACACAGTGTACATGTGAAACATCAGCTCTTCATGATGAACCGTGTTTGTGTTTCAGCGTAGCTCTGACTCGCTGTGTGAGGCTTAACCACTTACAAGGATTAGGAAAGGGGAAGGTGTGCTCACGTGTGTGGACCTGTGACCTCTGATCACTTAACAAAGACTCCCTGTGCTTTGCTCTCACTGTGAACAGCGGGACATTTGTGCTGTGGACAGAATACGCATAGAAATCTGCTGATCTAGGATGACCCACACTTAATGATCCAACTTTTACTGTAGATCATGAGTCACACAGGTAAATATCAGCCCAGTGACTCACATGAGCTGTGTGCAGGAATGGACAGTAAGAGACTGTCTGAGCCAAGAAGGAAGTTTACACAGGAATATGTGGATGTAAATAGTTTACCTGCACTGTTTTTCAGTCTGGACTAATAGTCAGCAATTTCTACAGTATGTACTTGTGTGGCTGTGTATGGTGGCAAAAATCTGTATTCACATCACACTCTCATGTCAGTGTTTGATTGTTATGGTCATTTTGAGATACTATAAGGGCACTGTGTTTTATTTTTTACCTTAATTATTTTATATTATGTTTACATAGTGCATGTACATATAACAGACATATGACTCAATAATGCTACACTTCTGCTCACTGTTTTCCACTCATTTATACCTGAGGTACTATATATTCTGATATGTATATTTTCAGGTACACTCCCTCTGTACTATGTACAGGTATGTCACAGTTAATGAAATAAGATTCCAAACAATATATTAAGTAGTTGAAATAAGGTCCACCTTTAGGAGTTAATCATTAAAATTGTACATAACAAATTATAATCCAGAGATATGATACACATTATACTACAGCAGACCTTTGAGCATCATGAGCACCTTTACTTCTGCTATTTTCACCTGACTTTAAATTTTCTCACATGCTTTATTTCTTGTTTTTGTCATTTTGCAGCAATTGACTTGTCTCTGTGTTGTGAAGTACTTACAGGGTGGACATATGTCAACCTTTCCCCAGCTGTCTGTGTAAAAGGTGAGTTGTGTATACACAGGTGCACATTTGAAGTGCAACTGTCTGTGTTATTATATGTGAATAATTAATCAGTTTCCCTGTCCCTGTCCCTCTCCTCTCCTGTCTGTGTCACACTGTGCAGCCACACACTCCTCACGCTTTAAAGCGCTTTAAAGAGCGCAGGTGACGTCATGTACAGGAGCTCTGTGGGTGTCCCAGGCACGCGCACGCAGGAAGTTCCTCTCCTGTCGAGAGCGCGACATCTGACGTCAGCCGCTTGCCGCGCAGTGATGATGGCGGAGCGTGAACGCGCAGTCAAAGTAATGGCTGCTGTGGATCGGCGGGTGCCTAGCCTCGATGATTTCGTGGGTCAAAGCTGGACTGCCTGGGCCGAGTGGGGCGGTGTGACAGCGGCGGATGGTAAGGAAGCACCCTGACGCAAACACGGACAGCTGCGAAGCCGTTTGAGCGGAGCAGCGGGGTTTATTTTCGTTGAAACGGAGCTCAGAGCTAACCATGTTACCCAAACAAAGACCCTGCCGGGTCCTAGTGCTGGGTGGGTAACATGTTGCTCTCTCCCGGGTCCCGCTGCATCCGCTGGCTCCAAGAAAAAAAACAAGTGGCGCTTGTTGAGAAATGGCCATCACTGTGTGTGTTTGGCGGCCGTGGCGGTGATACAAGCTGCCATCTTTAAAAAGATGTGCTTCATTTGAGTGAAGCCGGTCGGGCGGCGGCGGCAGCAGAGCGGAAGGAGGCTAGTGTGGACGGCTGGGCGAGCAACTTCTTACCGTGGAAAGCTAGGCTAGGCTAGGCTAAGCTAACTAGCCAGACTGGCCGTTGACGACGAGGCAGTTAGCGTTAGCGTGCTAATGCTAATGCTAACAGTGGTAGGATCGAGACGCCGGTGACGGAGGAGGAGTCTGATGCTGCTGCTGCCACCATGTAAATGTTGGCCCAGCCTTTCATATTGGCTAACGTTACTCTGTGTTCTTTTCGCTTCATTTATCGCCCCCCATCCTCCACCTTTGATTGCCACCGTCGCCTCCCCCCATTTAACTGATGTTCACATTTGTGCATGCGACAGGAGCTCTCAGATGTGACTTCTGCCCACAAAGTGCTCTTGCCCTTCCCAGCTTTAACTATGTGCGCTCACTCATTGTCTGGCGTGCCTCCAAGTGCCACTTTGTCCACAAGTATCAAATAAAGTCCTCCTCCACCGCACAATACCTGAACTTACTTACTGCTGTTAGCAAACTGTGACAAAAAATGACTATGAGGAAATGAAGCAGCAGTCAGTGGAAAGGCAGTTGACCTGCAGATCAGTCCTTTATATAACACAGCTTAAGGGCCTGTGTATGTGCACACTTTGTAGAGGAAGGGTAGGATTTGTCTAGCTGATGAATCTGACATACTGCCTTTGGAAGACATCTGACCCCCCTGGGGAGCTTATTGAACATGTATGTGACATGTGATGTTTCAGGCCCTGATGTGGACGACTGCAGCAAGAATGGCAAAAAGGCTGCAGAGGCCATGTCACTCAGTAAGGAGGGTAAGTCTTCACAACCTCACCTGTGAGACACGGCAACATCTGTTTTTGTGTGGGACACCTGAAAACAAGAAAGCATGAGGTGGTGATGCGCTTTCATTACTCTGCATGTCCATTGACCTGTAAAGCCTCAATGAACTGTGTCTCAGCTTTTCTTTGGTCTCCAGCCTTGTCCAGAGACAGTGAGGAGATGGAGGTGCTGCTTCTCAAAGAGCAGGGCAAGTACTAAAGCTGGGTAGTGTTGTGCTAAGGCACCTTCTGGCACCTCGCCTGGCTGTCTGTAGCAGCAGCTGTCCGACAGACGCTCCCCTTTTGTGTGTACGTGTCAGTGCATGACATGATAAATCAAAAGGAGTTCCCTGATAGTACAAGCCTGTGTAAATATCTTCACCTTCTCACACTACAGCTGCATGTGTGTCTCATTGGAATAAAACCCAAAACAAGGAGATGATTTAAAAGGCTGAGCTGAGCTCTAGACATCTGCTTTGAAGTTTTTAAAGGTGTTTCTTTTTTCTTTTCTTTTTTTGTTTTTTTTTTTTTTTGCTTTTTTGCACTATGAGATCCAAGCATTGCCATTTTAGTATAAATCCATCCCATCCATAAATTAAACTTGCTAATTCTGGTCAGGGCTGTGAGGCTGAAATCTAAT
Source organism: Amniataba percoides (assembly GCA_037176925.1). Classification (NCBI taxonomy): domain Eukaryota; kingdom Metazoa; phylum Chordata; class Actinopteri; order Centrarchiformes; family Terapontidae; genus Amniataba; species Amniataba percoides. The sequence goes on from JBAJHX010000096.1 coordinate 25,413,644, forward strand.
ACAGTGGGGAAGAGGTGAGGACCGGTACACTCTGGATAGGTCGATCACAGGCTGACCTGCATACAGTGTTCACAGTTACGCAGCGTCATCAACTGACTTAACCTGCTTGTCTCTGGACTAAGGGAGGAGGCCATAACACCACCAATGCACAGTGCCACATCAAAAACGCTACATTAATCGCACAGAGAACATTGGTTATGTGGTCCTTCTTTTCTAAGACCCTGCCATTATGTTTCCTCTCCTCATTGCTCCTCCTCTCCCCTTTTCACCCAGACATGTCCATCTTTGGCCTCTATCCTGGCCACGATGACTTCTACCTGGTGGTGTGCAGCCACTGCGGCCAAGTAGTGAAGCCACAAGCGTTTGAAAAGCACTGCGAGCGGAGACACGGCCCCCTGGCCAAGCTCTACGCCCGGCTGCGCTCTCCCACCCCTGCACCCCAGCCCCAGCAGAGGCCCCACCACGGCCACTCTCCTTCCCATGGGACCAATGCTGCTTCCGCTTCATCTTGGGAGGGTCGTGGTCAGGGGCCGGGGCAGCTGAGGGCAGCCCCACCTTCACCTTCCACCCCACCCCAGTACAGACACTCCAAGAACTCCAAAGATGGAGTACGGTAAGAACAGAGTGGGCTGAGTTGGGTAGAGATTTAGAGAGTGTAGTTCTATGTGTTTGATGCACTCATGTAATTACTTCCTTCAGTTTGCTTACATTTAAAAAGCCTAACGTTTTGTACAGTTGAGTGTTTTCCTTTAAACGTGAATAACAACGGGCTGACTTTGTAGGTAGTAACCAAAATGTTTGGAGTTTCGATGAGAAGACCGATACTGCTCTCATGTCTGAGTTTTAGATATGGGCTTACAGTCCTTAGTCAGTTAGGTTAGCACAAAGACTGGAAAAAGGGGAAAACAGCTAACCTGCCTCTGTTGAAAGATTACCAAATTTGCATCTGCAGCTCATGAATGAATTGTTTGTTTGATCTACACAAAAGTCCAAGTGGGAAATAAAGACATTGTGGTTTTACAGACGATTTTGTGGCAGACAACCAGCAGAGGTGTCAGCAACACCCAACCATGTAAAACCACAGTTTTTTTTTCTGACTCAATTAAAGACATTACATGGCATTTCATCATCACCATTTCCAAATGGTCATATCAAGCAACAAAATTTGGTTGGTACATTTTTCTGCTGCTCATTTCAGTTGTCTGTCAGCCAAACAGTGATTCTGAAGAGACAGCTGATTTTTGCAGTTTTAGACAAACTGGAGCTGATCATTTTTGTCAATATGCCATCTGTGATACTTCAAACCAAAAAGCACACATTCAACCAGAATGAAAGCATAAAATGTAGACTTTAAAAACCAGTGTTAAGCTTGAAAATTGACTTTGCTCTTCCATCACCTAGACATTCCCCGCTGGAGAAGTCCTCCCACAGCAGCCACACATCAGAGTCATCAGTATTCAAGCAGCCACCGCCTCTGGAGCCCCCAATGAGCTCGCCTCCTCCGTCACTCAGAGATCCGCCCTGGCCACATGGAGGCACCCCGCCTGGTCGGCCGTCACCCAGTGACAGGCCCCCCACCCAGAGCCAGAGGAAGGACTCCTCTCTGGCGTCTGCAGTGCCAGGCCACCGGATCCCCAGACCCTACAACAAAGTGGCCTCCAGTGAGTACAGTTTGGGTAATCTGAGAAGTGGTTAAGTAATTATAATTGTAATTATCATGTACTCTATTCTACTGATAACATTACCAGTGATAAATAATCATAGTTCTGTTTCTTCGACTCACACTAAAAGTCTTCAACTTCAGGTTTGAGACCACTTTTAAACAAAACATAGGAAAATAATCTAGAAACTATATTTTTGTTGTAATATCCTACATTTACACTACAGAAACCTCTGGAGTTGTTTTTGTGAGAGTTTTTCTCCCACATCTGAAAAAGTAATTGAACGTGGTGTAACAAAAAGGACGATGGCCAAGTGATCACCAGTTCATCCTTAAGAAGTCTAGATCCCAACAGTGGTTTTGACACAGAAGCGGTTTGAAATTTGTATTCATATGATATATGATGAACCACAGCCGTGTAATTATGAGCCTGCCCAGGACACCATGATCAGATGAAATTATGGCCAGAGGAGAGGAAGTGAGTTCGTGTATGAGAAGTGGTGGAGAATTGTTCAGGTGTGTTGGCGAGTGACCGAGTAATGATAGCTAACAATAGCTAGCAGCATGTTCATGTCACATTATAGCAAGGTTTGCTCTCACAAATTGCACTACAGCAGAACAGAGCATTGGCTGTCTGATAGTGGCAGGAGCATTGATACTCACAACACAAACCAATGTGAAGTTTCAGTTTGTGTCAGTTGCATCTGGCAGTGCTGAATATAATTTCACACTTACGTCATGTTTTACGGCGTTATCCTGATTTAGAATAACTTTTTAAATGTGTGGGTTTCTGGATCATCAAGAAAAATTGACATCCTTTGTTTACCAGGTGTTCAGGTTAATGAGAGATTTTAGAAGATAGATGGTATTGCTCTTGCCTATCTGAGCTGATACTTATGCTGTCTGCAGACTGTGTGGTGAAAGCGCAGCAGCAGCAGAGCAGCCTCAGTCCTCCATCAGCGTCTACACAGGATGTGTTCAGTGACAATATGGCTGTTGTGCAGCCGGTGTAGATTGCTGTATTCATTAAAATAGAAGTACATCTTTGCTGACATTTCTGAATCGCCCCCTGAATATACAGCGTGTCGAGGGATTAAAAAAGAACAGAAATGACCAGAAATGTCGCTTTTAGAAGATATTTGGTTGGGATTGAAAGAAAAAATAAATCTTATTGTTTTTTTTAAATAAGATGAGCATTTCACTGATATTACTGGCAGCACTGTGTAGAGATCCAGTGGTGCTGACGGCTTTAGAATTTTGGTTGACTGTGTGATGTTGTAGCTGAGATGCTCTCTGTGTGTCCTCCAGAGAGGGAGTGTGACTTGGACAAACACTGCGGCGTCCTTGACCCTGACAGGAAGAAAGTCTGCACGCGCCTCCTGACATGCAACGTAAGCCCCAAACACACTCCGCTTCACCAGGCTAATGGCCTACTTCTTGTTCCTCAGATTTTCATGTCTTTGTCTTCTTGTGTTCTCATTTCTTTTTCTTTTTTTTTATCCATTTATTGTTTTCTCTTTATTTTCTATGTGGAGTTCAGTAAAAGATTGAGAGGCTAAATTTCAAGATCTGCTTCTTTGTCTCCTTTGCTTTGAGTCAATTAGTTCTCATCAGAACAGGGAAGTAGGTTTTATGTTTGTGGTTCATTACTCAGACAACAGCCAACAAGTCAGATAATGTTTGGCATTGTGCCTCCACCAGATAGCTGACAGATTCTTCATGGCTAGCAGTTTGCTGAAATGACAAGTAAGACATTTATGAGTGTTATTCTCACAGTATATTTTGAATTATTTACATGCCAATGTATTTTGTTTTACTGTTAGTCATGCTTGCATTTAATTTCTCAAGGAAATACTGTCAGTATGCAGTATGAGAATTATTATTATTTAGGTGTAAATAAGATTACTCATATACATGATTTTTACATATACGTGTATCTGTGCTAAATGACTGTGTGATAGTAAGGTGTTGTTGCACCACCAACTGGGAGTGGAGCACTGCTGTGGTAAAATCTCTGATTATTGTCTTAAGCATAATTTCACATCATTTTCATGCTCAAAACATTCACTGAACCCTTTGTGTGCTGTATGGGAGGTTCTGCATTCACTGTGTGTATCACTCATTCAGGTTTCGTTTAATTTCTTTAATTTGTCCACCTGTATGTGCAGACAGAAATGATCACCAGAATTTAACTTCAACCACCGATCTTCATTAACTTTTTTAGAACTAGAATTGGCCAGTACCAGTAATACATCAGTACTATGAGTATATCAATGCGAACCAAATATGTGACAGATGAAATAAGTCTACAAGCACTATTCTTTAAAAAACACTTTTCTTGCAATGTACATTCATGTAATAGGAGTTTCTGGGTATGTGACGATGGTTGATGAGTGTTTTTTGTGAATGCTGTGAGCTGGAGGTGTATTGTTTTTGAAGAATTGGTTACCAGTCAAACCAGTATAACATCATAGATGCTTTGTGTTTTGTTATTGTATTGCACATGTTGGATTTATTACATTTCATGTGTAAGAAGTTCGGTTCAGGTTGTTACACCACATCAGATGCCCTGATAGTTGGTCACATCTCAGTAAATCATGGTGTCCTTGTGTATCAATTGGCATATAAAACATAATATCGATATTTTTGAATTCTTCAAGTGATCTTGCTGACATGTCGTCCTACTCTGAAGAAATTAAAATTTCCATTGAAAGAGTAAAGCAGGAGAACAGAGCGATAACATTGTGAGATCAGAGTAGACGTTGTCAAATGAATGAGACTGCAGTCACTGCTCCTTGTTACTGATCAGCACTGACTGATACTGAGCGGTGAAAATGGCTCCCAGCACAGGAAGAGACCTTATATGGTGGCTGGTGTGTGAAGGAGGAAGTGAGTGCGAGAGGCCACATCCAGCCGAGTACAGACAGGATGACCTGATTAACAGGAAATGACAGGAGTGACGGGAAAAACACGCAGGAAAACAGTCTGCATCTTATACCTGCTCTGTAGGTGAACAGACTGGCAGAGGAAGGAAATGTGTCATTTCAACAATTCACTTAGAATGATTGAAATGAGAAATATCTTATTTGTCAGCCGCACTGATGCATAAGTTCAGTTACAATAGCAGTGGTGCGATTTGATAAAGCCTCTTGAATCCTGTCTGATTATAGTTTTTATGCTGTACAAATCAAGAGTTTACCAAAACAGTGAATGGATCAGGTAGAAGATAGTATGTTTGTAATTTCAAAGATATCAAACATTAGCTTCTCCAGTGTTTGAATTAGCTTCTTTTGTCAGTTTGATTTCATTGCACATTGGATGTCTTTGTGAATTTGTAAAATAGGCAACTTGTAGACATCACTTATAACTTTGGTAAGGTGGGATGGACAGGTCATTTCTGTTTAACAGAGTAAACCATTTGTACATTATTTGAAAAATCATTGATTGATTAATAATCAGGGCTTTTCTGAGCAATGTTGAGAAATCTTCCTGCAGAGCCTTCCCTTCCTGGACCGTACAAACTCAGTCTGTAGTGTTTCCAGCCAGGATGCTTTATGTCGCTCTTCTGTAAAAGTTGACATGACCTTGGAGTAGGATACATGGTGGCTTACTACTCCAGTCACAACCTCAACAGTTCCCTTTTCAACTTAAAGGTGTTTTCAGACAGTGAGTTTATGTATGTATATATTAATAAATAGAACCTTTTTATATTCTATCATGTTGATATTCTTATCCTCCATTTGAACCTGTGTTGAGGCTTGAGTAGGTTGACTTTTGGTCTGTGGTGCAGGTTGTTGGCAGGACAAATTTAAGGTCAGCCAAGAGCTTCGTCCTGTTCAAGGTGCAGAACATTAATGTGTTGTCTGAAAACATCCTTGCACCACCAGTGAAGCATCTTGAGGATTACATCATGCTTCAGGCTAGCCTTCCAGCTCAGCAAGCCAATCTGCCATTTCATGACACCTACAAGATGCCCCCTTGAAATGGTGACTAACCGTCCGACTCTTGTGTCCTGCTCCTCAGATCCACTCCATCCACCAGCGGAGGAAGGTGGTGGGCCGTAGCAAGAACTTCGACCAGCTCGTGGCTGAACTCAAGACCAAGGTTCGTGAGAAAGGGGCCCAATCCCTGGAGGGAGGCTCCTCTACTGGACGGTCCCCCAGCCCAGAGGCCCCTAGGGAGCAGGCTGGGGCTCCACACTGCAGGAGACCTCTAGCCAGCCTCCCTGCTTTCAGGTTAGTGAGCTTTACTGAAGCTAGCTAATGATGCAGGTACACATGTGCATGGTGGCAGACAGGACATTAGAGTTAGACAGTTTGGTGTTTAAAGAAAGTCACAAAATATGTTGCTCTGTGTTCAGATAAAACATAATCTTTTCAAACAGCCACACTTCAACTGCCCTCTAGTTAGATAGATAAAATAATCTTTTTAAGTATGCCAAGTTACAATAATACAGACCTTAACCCATTGTGATGCAGCTCAATATAGCAATGTTCAGTTTCAGTGCCGTTTTTCTCACATGCTCACTCATGTTGTCCTGCACTATTCTATTGCTCTCTCACTTTCTCTAAATAAAGTTCCTAAATTGCATTGCATTATACTGACACATGCTTTTATTACTCTGCCCATCCTGTATATTATGGGGGCAGGGTAAATAACAGAAACTCATCTCTACATGATGCAAAGCAGTTGAGCAGCACCACAAACTGCAGCCTCCAAAGTTATGCAGTCGAATAAACAACACAAACATGACCAGTATAATCTTCATGAAGGGAGGACGTCTTTGTCTGCTGATCAGACTGTAGCAGTTTTAGATGTGTATATTTTTGTGTAACCAGCAACTGTGCACATGTCCTTAATAATATGCACACATTCCTCATTCCAAAGCCCAGGGAGCTACACAACAAGTATATACAAGAAAAAGTGAAGGACAACAAAGTCTGATAGCTCTGACACTGAGAAGGAAGTGTGAAACTAATATAGAGCAGGCCAAGTCAGTGTCATGTAGAGGGTCGAACTAAAACATGTTCTGTGTTAGCAACATAGCATTACACTACCAGGTTAAAGACTGAGCTGTGTTGTTACGTACACTCTAACTATGTACTGTAAAGTGTGTAATGTGTATGCTCTACTGCATACTTGAAAGCAACAAACTGAATAGGTTTATTTTTTCCAGTCGGTCCACGGCTGTGTCAGAGAGCACACCAGAGGAGGAGAAGCAGCAACGTCAGGACGAGGGAAGTCTCAGAGTCCCCTCGCCTCTCGTTCATGGACGGCTCTCCAGTGATGAAAGTGAGGCAGAAGGACCTGAAGAGCCTGCTGAGTTCCCATCCTCGGCTGCACCACCCAGACCACAAGCGGTGAGCACTTTGTACTTTACTTTGACAGTATAAAAAGAGCAGCAAGGAATTCTTTCCTTTTACAGATGGTATGTTGGAAAGTTGAGCAGATTTTCTTACTGATATTTAGGCCTGAAGACTTTGAAGGCCAGTGAAGATCATGATTAGCTTTGCTTGTTTTTTTGGGTGTTAAGTTTCATTCAACATTGTGACCTCTGAGGAACAGAGAGTTGTGAAATCAAATATGGCCCCCACATAGCCCGACGTTATCACATTTTTGTGGTTCATGTTTTGGGAAATTGTATTGCCAAGAAAGCAGACACAGAGGAACATTGAGGTTGTGACTGTCCCCCTGATAAGTTTAAAAAAAAGAAGGAAAAAGAAACAAATCAAATAATAAAGCCTTGGATAATGCCTCTGTTTTTTTCTCTCAGATGTTGTTTGCAGGTTGTACACTGAACACTGAATCTCTTGTGATGATATCACAAGTAACTTTTTCCTTGTGTGGACTGATCATGGCGACTCATGTTTGTCGAGGCTGTGCTGATCAGTAGAGCGATGCACCACTCTTCCACCTAACCTTTGTCATGTCTGCAGCAGGAAAAAAGGGTCAGCTTTCCATACATGACAACACCTCACAGCTCCTGCAGGATTTAGCTTGGTCTTGTGGATCTTGTTGTAATAGCAGTTCTTCCTCATTACTCCCACATCATAGTGTAGGTGTGCATAGTGGTAATCTACTCTGTATCTGTTTAAAGCTGTCCATGCTTCAGTATCTTAATTTGAACATGTTCAGCCTGAGGATGGTGTTCCTGAATGTGATGCACCACATGTATTCTTTTATTAAGCTGATATGGAAAAAAGGAGGGTAATTGTGCGTTTCAGTTGGCAGAAATACTTAATATTCAACTTTCTCTCTGCAGAGGTTATTGTTGTGGTTTGGATACTGTTTTACCCAGAAACAAAGGCACCAATGCAATATGATGTTGACTTAAAGTGTGAGATCTCAGATTAAGGCGGGATGTCAGTGTTTGAGTTGTTCACTGGTACAGAAAACAAGAGGAGACACTTGACTCACAACAAGTCTTCTGTCTGCAGGTATGTTCATTTGGCAGCCACGCCATGGGTCACGGCATCTACACGTTTGACAGGAGACTTCATCACCTGAGGTCGGCTCTCAGCAGCATGCTGGAGCAGCACATCAGCGCCCATCTTTGGAAGTAAGAAACCTGAGCTGGAATTCTTTCTTGACTTTGGTTACTTTTTCTCCCTGTTAATGTGGTAAAAATAACTTACCACAGCTAAATGTTCAGTGCTTTTCTTTATTCTCCTACTACTGAGAAACAAATGCATTTTTTTTTCTAAGTTTCGTAACAAAATCTGAATTTCTCTCCATAAACTTACTCATCAATGGAATGGCAGAAGGATGAAGTAATGACACAAGGTTACCAAAGGGTTTCAGTGGAGAGAGTTGACTCTGCCGCCTGTGCTGTACACTGAGCTGGTCAATTTCTCTGATAAAAATGAGCTGTCAGTGCCAGATGGGTGACATGCCTACACTACAAATGTTCAGCCCACCACAGCAAGTTGGCTGCTACTTTTAATGACACGCTCCACCACTATCCTGATAACACAGTGGAAACTTGCCAGTCCCCGGTGACATGTTTGAAATGCTTAGTTCAATGGTAACTGTACCACACTCTTTCCACCTCCATGCTATTTGCGGGTCTTTGTAGATTGTCATCCACTGTAAATGGGTTAGGGCTAGTTACATCAGATCCTGTGTGTTGGTTACACTAGCACATAGACTTGTGTGTAACCCACTGCTTAGTCACTAATAGATGGAGCAGATGGTGTTTTCTGCTGCCCAGAATAGCAGTGAAAAGTCTGTGAAGTTGGCAGTAAAGATGGAGATGGACTACTCTGACTATCAGCTGATACTGACTACAAGTTCAGATCATCAGAGCCGTGGACATAACTTGTTTTCTGTGCTGCAGTGTGGCTTCTTAGATATCAGATTGTTTTCCCCACAAATGATTATTATTGAGCAAAGATTGCTACACTGTACGTTTTATTGTATTGAGATTATCACATAAACAGGAAATGGTGTAGGATTTACAGCCTTTATTTGAGTGCCTTTCTTTAAGTCACACAAAAGAGCAACAAGAACATCAGAACGAAAGCACAAATAGCATTTCAGATCAGTATATGTATCAGTAAAAGTCCATGGGAAGCCTGTGACGAAGATTTATGCAGCACGATAGGTTGATACATGAAAATAATGGACAGTACAAAGGTGGAGTTTGCTATTCAACTTTGTGTGCTGGTTTTCTTCATTTCAGTACAAAAAGATGCAGTGTTTAGTCACCAAACAATTTTTAAACATTTCAGTGAGGTCATCTCAGGGTTAGAAGTGTCAAACCAGATATTTTGGTATTAATTAGGCTCATCTGTGAATAAAGGTTAGAGCTGATGTTACAGCTGCATACATGTCATCTAGGTCAAATTAATTTCAAGTTTTATCTTTTCGCTTTATTGATTTATGGATTTATTTTCTCTAAATCCAGGAAAATACCTCAAGCCACAGACCTTCAATCTCCATCTCCCTCAGCCAAGACCATCACGTCCTCGTCTCCCTCCGCCACAGCAGCCGTTTCCGCCTCTTCGTTACATTCTAAGATCCGCACAGGAAGTCACATCAGCTCCTCCCTCAAAGCCGCATCCTCCTCTTCCAATCGTGGTCCAGGGAGACCCCAGCCAGCCATACAATCAGAGAACTCTGGGGGCGGGGGCAGCAGCGTTGGTGGTGGCCATCCGGTGGCTCCGGGTAAGCCCGCTGCGATGCGTCAGGGGGGTTCCGGGCGACTCAAGAACCCCGTGGGGCGTCCCAGCAAGCAAATGCTGAAGCTGCGAGAGGAGGCCGCCGCCGCCGCTGCTCTCCGTAAACGCAAAGCCCCTTCACAGGAAGGGGAGCACTCGGGCCCCGACAGGAACTGCATCATCCTCCAGGACAGGGGCCGCCCACCTTCTGCTGCCTCTTCCTCATCATCTTCATCTTCGAAACCTCCCATTCCCTCTCCTCTCCCACACGGACAGACCAACGGCACGCTTTCCCCCAGTGGCAAACCCCGCCCCCACCCTTCACCTTCAGAGTCCCATTCACCAGCCGCCAAGGCGGTCTGGACCTACAAACGAACACACGCTCCGCTGGGCCACTCACCCCCAGACCCCTCCTCCGCCACCAATAACTCTCACAGCCGGGGCGCCGTGGGGGACTCAGGACTGCACGGGCAGGGCAGCGGGAGGGGCTTTGAGCACCAGGGCCTGGTGAAGAAACGCAAGGGTGGCGGCATGGAGGAGCACTCGCCTTCCTCCAAACCCTCAGCGCACCGCCTGCCCTCCTCCTCTTCCAGCTCCGCCACCTCCTCCTCTCCGCGCTCTAACTTCTACTCCTGGAAGGACAGTAAAGGTGGGGGGCTGGCCGGAGGCGTAGATAAGAAAATGGGCACACAGAAGGTGAGTTTGAAGGGCAGAAAGTTACCAGAGCAGCACAGGGGGTGACATAAAAATGATTTGGTACTCAAATATGCATCTTTCCTCCTTGAGGCTGCAGTGTATTGTTAGCAGCTTTATTCTTTAGAGTTAAAGTTCTCGGCCCAACAGCCTGACTGGCCTTGATTTGACAAGCTGATGTCTTTAGTGCTTATGGCACAACGCCATGGTATGTTCCCTGAAACATCAATGAACAGTAAAGTTCACACAGACTTGAGCTGCATAAACAAACATGTAGATCATGTAGAGGTTAGCCTGTCAGTGTAAAGTGTCCACAGAAAAGTTATGTTTTCATTACGCTGTCCCAGTGATTTTACAAATGTCTGCTGACTTTCTCAAAGCTTTTTTTAATGTCATGCTGCATCGTAATTGCAATTCATTGCAACAGTTTTGAATCCAGACTGAGATGCTGCAACAAGCCACTTTTCAAAACGACATGTTTAGACAGGAAGCAGATATTCACTGTTCAGTTCATGTGAGAAGAGTTCCTGCCATTATGTCTAAAAAATGAATCATGAACACAACTGTCACTACTAAGAGTGCGTCAGCTTGTGGTTGGTGGTCTGTGGGCTGGTTGTGTGTATAATTAAACCAGCTTTAGCTCTCCCCCTGAAATAATCTTCAATTTCATAACATTAAGAATCAATGGATTTTAAATCTGAAAAGTTTATATTTAAACCAGCAAGCTGTGAGACAGCAGTAACTCCATCTTTAAATATCTATCTATTGATTTAAAATGGGCCTAATCGTATAAAATATTAGATAGAATTGAACTCTAAAGCTCCCAGATTTTGGTACAGTGCCCAGCAGTGCCTCCAGATTTAAATTCAAATGTCAGCTGCACATGCAGGAAGAGTCTTCCCTCCAAGGCCCCTGAATCATCTTTTGATTCTTCTGACTTGTGTGCCAGGCTGTTTTATTTGTAACGTTCTAAAGGAAATGTACAAACCACTTTTCAAAATAAAAGTAACAATTTCTTTTTTTTTCTTCTGTCCCACAGCCAAAACTGCACCATTAAGTGTGCCTGCCTTACAAGCCACTATGAGGGAGCCAGCTCTGCTCAGTCCAAGACTGAGGCAACAGGACTCAAGTGTGTGCGCGTCTGT
>JBAJHX010000096.1:25441854-25491629 GCA_037176925.1 Amniataba percoides
AGATAGATAGATAGATAGATAGACAGATAGATAGATAGATAGATAGATAGATAGATAGATAGATAGATAGATAGATATAGATATTGATCCCTGGAGGGAAATTCAGTTGTCATATCAGCCAGCCACATAAAAATAAACTACAGTATAAGAAAACACAAAAGAATTAGATAAAATACAAATTTATGAGATAGAATAACATGAAATAGCATAAGATAAAATAGGAATAACAAAACAGACAAATTGAACAACTCATACCCGTACAGAAAAAGGCAGAGGTAAATAGATAAGGAGCAAACAGATGTAGTTGTAGGTGTAAAACTCATTTAAAATGAGTTATAGCTTTCTATTTACATTATGGGAACAGGGAGACTCAAACACTCTCAATCTTTAATAACTTCACTAATGATGTGTCTGCAGCAGCCCGTTTTACTTTCTTATCTGAATGAAAAAGCCATTAAACAGGAGTTCAGACAGTGTTTAATATCCAGTTGACTGTCCTGTTAAGGCTGCTGTGCTGTCAGCTCATGTTCAGTCTTCATTCAGTGTTTCAGAGCAGCAGCAGCTTTAGCTCCTCAGCTAATGTAAAGTACACGGACTGCTGTGAGAGGCCTGTGACACGCAGCAGCAGTCACACTATCACAGTCTGACTACAGCCCTGACATGCGGCTCCCACCCGGTGGCTGTCTTTACCTTCAGCGATTCAAATAATCCGTCTCTTTATTTAAACTTCTCTGCTGAACACTCTGATGTGCGCAATAAAGCTTAGCTGTTTTGAAAATGGCGACAGGCGGTCCGTCGGTGAAATGGGTCATTTCCGGTGGGAGCGCGTTTCTGTCCGAGATTATCTGTGAATTTTTATCCACCCGAAGGACTGTGACAATAATGTAGTTAGTAAGTTCAGAGTTATCTTTGTTTAACAGACTTTAACAGTGCCCATTAGTGTTTAACAGTGTTTACAGGTCGGTAATGATGCACCAGGCAGCACATTGCCTCCTCTAACCAGAAAACAGACAAAAACACGAACTAAAAAAACTTCCCTCACTACAGTCACACAGCAACTGATGTGAAATCGTTTTTAATTTTTTTTGGATGGTTAAATAATTTGCAGGATCATAGGTAGCCTATGTGGTTTGAGACATACAGTTATTTATTTTCATAATTGCAACAGTACAAAAGATGGTCAGGGCTGTATTTACCCACTTCAGAGCGCTAGGCAGAAATAAGCTGTAAATAGACTTGAACAATAAAATTAAAATACATGAAGAGAAAATAAATCTTTCTTAATGTTGTCTCTAATGTGTGATAACGCACCATTTTTGGATGTGGTAAACGCTGAACGTTTCAACTGATCACACTGTATCTAAGCTTACCTACAGAACTTCCATTATGCACAGCAGCAGGTCATTTCCAATAGGAAAACAGCTCTGTATTCCTCCTTCCTGAGGATTACTAATGTGCTATTGGTTTGCTGTGACTGTGATTAAACAACCAATCTTTTCAGTCCTTTACATAACAGAAGAACTGCCTATTGGTGACTTCATAACTAAAAAAAGCCCCAGTAATTTTCAACAGGTTACTTAAAGTATGAATGTACAAGAACTGAAACAATCCTGATGCCACTGGGGTCATTCAGTAAACACTGTACCACCATCAACACATTTTATTTGGCACTTTGTTGAATCTAATAATTACAGGCATAAGAGAACAGGCTGCTTTGAAAATAACTTTATTGTCCATAAGAAATAACAGTGAAAAGAACAGGACATATCACTGCTTGCATTCTCTTTCTCACTCCCAACTCTCAAGGTTTGCTCTGCTGAAACTTATGCAGTAATCAGCCTCTATACATACCGTGTAGCTATGTATCTCTAAATGCCACATGGAGTATATGGATATAGATTTGCTGTAGAGGTAATAAATGTTCAAACATTTAAGAGCAGTTATATTGGAAATACTTAACAGTTACTCGTGCATTCTTTAGACAAACCTGAAAACTCTGCAGTGAGAACACAAGCGTCCACATAATGGAAAGAAAGAACATTGTCTTGAATTTTTCCTCTGCCATAATTTAAAAGAGTCAAAAACAAAGCTCATTTTCTCGAGTAAGAGTAGAACTTAACTGACGCCAAGCCTCAGAACACAACAGATCCACTTTGCTTCCTCGACCTGTTTCTATTAGTCAGGCAGAGGCACTACCACGAAGTCCTTCAGAATGATTAGGAAGTTTAAATAGAGCTAACCTTATGTAGAGAAAGACAGCGGCTTTGCAACATAGTCACAGTTTTATTAAAGAAAGCCTACTCAAAACGTAAAAAAACAAATTAAAGCACTTATTTATATATGGACACTTGACAAATTCAAGCTTTTTTTTTAAAATTTCCATCCGTCATCGGTCCAATTCAAGCATAGCTACAGCACAGCTTTCCTCAGTGCCCAAGAAGCCCAGTGCCTGCAGAGAGGAACAGACATATCACCATAAGATCAATCATCTGCTAACTGAAAAGTGTTGGTCCCTCAACACATTATAAAATGAACAAGTGATAATATGTGGTAGGTCAAGCATTAATCAACTTTCAGTGTTATAAAATTTAACTTGCGCAGACAGTTTGGTCAGTATTCAAAAGCATTTTGCTTTGATACCAGGCCCTAAAATGGTCAAATCCCTCACAAGAAAAAAAAAATCATATATAAACTGAAAATTCTACAAGGCAAGATCCACATATCCATATATAACTACACCTTACTAAGGTGTAGAGCCCGTCCTGCATCGTACTCTTTAACCTGGTTTAGATCTGCCCCCATCTCACAAATTGAACAGACTGCAGTGGATTCATGCTGATTAGCAGGGTAGTGTCTCTCAATCCTTTTAAAAAAAAAGCATGCTCACCTTTAAATCCCTCTTCAGGCATTCTCACTGTGAAGGAAGTAGATGACTCGGTATAATTAAACAGCATTGTTATAAATTGAGTTTTTAAAAACAAAACAAAACAAAAAACAAGTTACTAGAGGTAAAGATGCAGCCACTTACCCTGATAGACATCATCCATTGCAGCATAGTCTGCTATTGGCTCATCAGCCTGTGAGAAGGATGTTTTGGATTAGAAGTATGAAGTCTGTAAATATCATCAGTATGATCAGATGGGAGCTTAAAGTTGTGAAGACTGTAAAGTAGAAGGTACCTTTAGGCAGATGATGCTTTCAGGGATGACACCCAGACTGCCCAGTGTGGCTGAGTCATCTGTCAGACTTTTCCCATCAATGGAGAGGTTCTGGTCAAACGGAGCCACAGAGAAGGCGTGCATAATCTACAGAGTCACAGCAAAGTTAGTTTTGTGAATACAGACAACTCATCACGCGTAGAGTACACTTAACACAATATTCACAATGGCTGTATTTGTCTGTATTATACAACCAGCTCTGTTTAAGAGTTTCCACACGTGTAGGACTACTGAATCTCAAACAACAGGTTCAAAACCTAAAACACTTATTTTTCCATGTCCATTTTCAAGGCACAGATTTGTATCCAGGGCTGCACTCAGGCATTTCAAGCTCTCACCTGTATTTTCAGCTCTTTGAGGGTCTGATTAGCTGAAACAATGAGTGCTTTCTCTCCTCGAAGCTTCCTGTGCCGGGTGCTCCTCCTGATTCCACCTAGTTTGGTTGTGTTGGTCACAGGTGCAGCAGCTGCTGTCGTTGCGCTGCTGTCGCTCAACTTCAACCTCTTTGCACCATCTTGGGACTGAAACAAAGTAACGTGACTATTAGCTATTCCTTGTCCTACAAACAGAAGTTACTTTTTTATGGTGTATGTGTGTCCTTTCATTTAAAGTTACAGGATGGTAATGGACTTACCTGGCTGAAATCTGGGTCTTTCTCTCCATCCACCTTTGGCTGTTCTTCCTTCTCCTCCTCTGCCTCAGAGCTGCTGGCGTTCATCTCTGGAGCCACCTCCTTTATCATCTATGTTGAGGACAGCATGAAACACAAAGTTAAGGGCACTGCACCGACTACGGAAAACCTGTGACTGTCATTATTATATGAGAAATACAGGTGTCACTGTTTGGACAGCCTTGAGTGCCTGTTTTTCCTCATACCCTTTTGTCTTCAATAACTTTACGAATGTAGATGGTTGCCTGGGTGTACTCTCTGAGGTCTCTCTGCTGCTGGAAAAGGAAGCTCTCTCTGCACTCCCAGCAAAGATCTGAACATAAACACATGCATGTCAATATCCAATTAGTTAAAGTTAACCAAAATAAGTTGAAGCAACCATTTGGCCAAAATGTTTTGGGTGGCTTTAAAAAGGTTTTTAGCTTCAAAATGTCCATATGATTATATCAAACAGCTCATCTCTAACAGTTCAGTTTATTAAGCTTCTATGGGCATTTTGATATATTATCACTGAAAGCAAGTCACTTTTAACTCCTTTACAAGAGCTGTGAATCCAAGCTGACCTTTGCCCCGTACAAAAGAGCACGGTACACTTTTTCAGCCTAGTGCCTGATATTCAAATGGAAATGAGTAGTGAGAAGTATATGAAATAAGTGCCATTACAATAATCATTTTAAAATGAAACCTTGTTGATCTGAGGTGAGTTTAGCTAACTTGGGACTCTTACCAGGTTGAGTGGTGTACTGAGTGGTGGGACCACTTGATGTGGTCTGGTTGAAGCAGTGGATGGAGATTGGCTGGTCCACAATGAAGAGTCTGCTGATCACTTCCCATTCGCTAGGCCAGAGCAGAGCTATACTGTGCAGGAGAAACAGCACAACATGAGATCACCGCAGTGACCAATTAGTAATCCAGCAGCCCAGACTTCCTCATACATTCATTACGCTCTCACAACCTGCCCACTTAAACTGAAAGCTGCACTTTTAAAATAGATATTCGTTTTTCGAAAAGAAGGGACCATCTGCTGATCACACAACAAGTGCTGGTTTAGATCTGTGTAAGCTTATCCCAGGAAATGAAAAATAATAAGAATAAATAGTGTCAGGACCAATGCTGGGTTCAGGGTTTCATATCAGTATGAATTACAACGGATATTGAAGTTTAATTGCTTGTCCAGTTATTTCTTTTATCGTGTCGGCAGTGTACTTCAAAGGTTTGATTTTTTTTGAGGGTGAAAAGGAAGTATTGGTCGGTTAAATAAGCAGAACTCACTGTTGTGCATCTCCGTTGATCAGGGAGTCATACGTGAACATGAAGCCTCCGTGTGGACAGAGCAGCAGAGTGTTACCCACATTAGACACTGGAGAGGATTTAGTGGGCCTCCTACAAAATGCACACACAGAAAGAATAAAAAGCTCCAATTTGAAAGGTTGGCATAAACATTTACTGTAATATTCACCATCATTAGTGAGTGCCCACTCAGAAATGAAAAGGTCAACCTTCACTTAAACTGAACAGAATGACTGAATAGACACTTTTAGACTTACTGTCACTCCATTACGACACACATCTGAAAATCCTGCCAAATACTTTTTACAAACTTCATTTATGACAAACATACCTTATGAACTTTCTCCACTCATCAACAAAAAACAGAGGGACTATGTAAAGTACATCAGTGCCCTGGAAAGACAAACAAGAGAGGATTTACCACATTTGCCTGAATGAAGGTTTGCTATCACTGGACATATATTTACAACATTAATTACCATATTTCCTCTAGTAAAATCTGTGATCATTAATGGAAATAAATACATATTTACAATAAAGACCTAAAGGGAATTTGTGTACTGAACTGTAAGTAATCTTTTAATGTGAAGTATTAAAGTCTGTCCAAATATATTTTTCAAACAGAGGGGAAAGAAATAAAAGCCATGCCATGCTTCATTTTCATCTCGTCTCATTTTTATGCATCAGTGAGAAGAGTTTGGTGCTTTGCTTTGTGTCTACCTGAGGCCACTTGGTGAGTGTTGGCCGGTTCTTCTCGTGGAAGAGGTTCAGCAATTGGTTCTTCTGGTCCAGTGCCATCATCTTACTGACCGCCTCATTGTCTTTTTCTTCTTGTTCTAATGTCTACACACAAAAAAAGCATTTTTTTATGATTAAGCCAATTATTCATTCTATTATGACACATGTACTTCTGTGGATCCCACGACTCATTATTATATATGTCGATTGTCTAACACAGCTTTAACGCAGTTGGGCTTATTTAGAGTTCATGCACAAAGCTGTCATAGCCAACATGCCACTGGATTTTTTTTATCTACCCACCAGGCACTGCTGACAGGGTTCTTGGTTTTGTGTGAATTCTGGGGCTTTGGGGAAGTATGCCCTCAGCTTGGTCCAAACTTCAGGGGATACCAGCTTACGTTCAGTCTCCAAAATACTCAGACCTCCTTAAAGTAGGAACAAACATATACATAAGAGTCAACACGTTAAAGATTCAGTAACAGAAATGAAACCATTTTTGTTTAAAAATTGGTCACTGTAAGTGTAAAAACTATTTTCTAAAATCATTTGAGACGTTGCTAATGGGACAGTACCGTGACAGCAAACAATGTCTTCATTGAAGGTCTTCATGTCATCCTCGTGGCCCTCTGAGAGCTCCGAGCCAAACTCTGTAATCAAACAAATCACCAGCAATGTTAACACAATCTAGAGGAGTTGATCCAGTTTAATTTAAATCTAAAACAAAGCTGACCCTGGTGACTTTAGTAATCCACACACAATTTTCTGTCTCTAGTTTCACTGACAGATTTTGCCTTCACTCCTCCCACCTTTGCTGTTGTTGGTGTGTGGTCCCTGTCCATTGGTCTGGCCGTTGCTGTGTTTGGTTTCATTTTCATCCTCCTCCAGCTGTTCCAAAGCCAGCTGCCTCCAGCTACGAAGAGATGCTTTGCCCATCCAGTAACCTTCACCACTGACACACACAAACACAACCACACAGATTGATGAAAACCAATGATTACATTATGCAGCCATTCTGACTGATTCATGAAGCAGTAAGCAGCTTCAGACACTGAAGAGGAACCTTCACCATCCTGACTTCTAACAGTGAAATTACCGATACATTTTCAATTGCATAATTTTATTTCAAGTGTTTTACTGGATATTCATATATTGATCCACACTGCATTAATAAACACTGGAAATACACTGTCAGATTATTATCGTAAGAGTAACTGTTCCTATTTTGCACTGGTTGTGCTGTGAGAGGAAAAATAAGTTTATACTGATCTGACATGAGAAGGCTCATCTGTGTTGCTATCACCATCAACCCACCATTTCTCCCGAATGTGTTTACCTGAGCGTGCGTTTGACCAGGTTGGAGACTTCCTTGTAGTCTTCATTGAGCTGGTTCTTCAGCCGCAGCACTCTGCAGCGCTGGCCAACACATTCTCTACACAGAGAGGAGCCTGAATAAACACACAAGAGTGGGACATGTAAAAAGGTAAAAAACTAAACTTGTGGTTTTAGGAGCGCCTCTCATGACAAGAGATATTCAAAAGACTGAGTTGTGTGTTAAGTATATTTTTTAATGACAAAACAATTCAATCATTGATTTGCAAATCAATTACTGATCTAAACGATAGGTCATTGATTGATTGTGATCACCTGTATACTCACAGTTAAGAATGTGACTGATCAAGGCCAACAAACTTCATCAATTTATTTATCAGCCACTTTTCTTTCAAATTCTCTTGAACAACTTACACACATAAGCCTCTACTGACCTCGCTGGATATACTCAAACTCTGAAATAAAAAGCCACAGGACTTCACTGTTGTCAGAAATTGAGCATATTTTCTTTCATTGATAAAAAAAAACTTTGGAAACTTTGGTTAAATAATTGGATATGCTTTGGACGATGCACAGCATGCTCAGTGTAATGTCATTTATATCCTCCAGAAAAGCCTGGAAGTGAAACAGTGTTTTATTCATTATTCCAACTATTAAAACAGGCTCCCTCTTAAAGTCTTACATTTGATGATTTATTTTTTTATTTTAGTAGATCAGATCATTATGATTTTTTTTATATAACAATAATCAAAAATTTCTCTGTTTTGCTAAATGTCATGATTTGAGAAGAGATCACACACTGTTTGACTTACTGTCCAGTCTTGGCTTTCCGCCGTAACGCTCATAAAGGAGCTCAGCAGCCTGGAAGGAAACCCTCTTGCAATCTCCCACCTTGTCTGGGTGCAGTTTGCCATGAGAACAGAGGAAGAGAGAGTTGTCTATTTCTTTTGTGGCAGTTGAGTCCTCCAGCCACTTTTTCAACCAGTCCAGGGGGATAAACTCATACGGCTCGCCTGAGGAGGGAAAGCAGTAAGGCACATCAAAGACAAAGAGACACAGTAACTCTGATTTTGATGAATTAAATGCAGGTTTATTCTGTGACAAACTGCATCAGACACTCACATATTTATATTAACAAGTTAAGTATAGAAACTGAAGGGAATCAAATGCAAAGTTATCTGGTTATCAGTTTCTGAGACTCTGACACTAGAAACTGTTAATATCATTCTAATACACAACAATAAGACACAATATTTCCCAGATCACAAACATCCTGGATGTTGTGTTGTAGTAGCAGCATTACTACAGACAGGGGAGCTCTTGTACAAGTTAAGAAATGCCCCACCCTATTACATAGACTGCCCCTTTATTACAGTCTGTACCTTTAGTGTGTAAGTGATGATAAAATTGTACGCTCTCTTTAGTGTTTCTGTTAAGTGGACTGTGGGTGGTGTGGCAATGTTTTTACCGACCGTCTCTTGCGGGTAAAAGCTCGTAGAGCTCCTTCACCTCCTCATGCTTGGCTTTGCCCTTATCCACGCTCTGTTTTCTCATGTCAGCCATCTCACTGCACCACTCTTCAAATTTATGGTTGTCTTGGTCCACCAACCTCTGAAGGAAGGCTGGGGTGCAGGACAGAAGTAAAACAAACCATCAGACAAGGTGACATGCAGCAGGCTGAAGGCTGTATTTTACTATCAAAACATGTTCCTTAACACGTCTTTGTTCCTTGATGCAAAGGAGAGAAACTAGAAATAATCGCTGCTACCTTGTCTGGCTGCTTGTAGTTTGTGTTTAGGATTAATGACATTAGTTCAAATGATCTATTACTATCTATTATTAAATCTATTACTCACCTGGAACCTCGACATTAGTCACAGAGGGATCAGAGCTCTCCTCTGCTTGGACCTTATACACCAGCATGTAGGCATTTCTGGAGCAGTGGGAGCCTTTACTGCACTTTGGCTTTCGTGTCTGGGACTTCACTGTCTCAGCTAGGGACCAAGAAGGAATCATAACAACTTTTAGAGTGTGTCCACGTTTAATGACATGGATAAGACGGTTAAAGACTCCTAAAGGGTTAAAGTACCATTACACAAACAGTTAAGAACATTATGATGCGCCAGAGTATACTACATAACACTAAAACAAAACAAAAGAAACAGCACTACATAAGCCATCTATGATTTTCAGCAGGGAGGAACTATACTATACACCAATACTCACCAATGTCCTCCTCAATACCAAGCTGTAGCTTCTTGCCTTCCATCTTCTCAATTTCCTCATCGTTGAATTTGTACCAGTCACCGGTACGAGCGTCCTTCACATGGGCAATGTAGTGGCCTGAGTAGGCACTGATGCCTCTATGGATCAGCACCGCACTCAGTTCATAAACACACTTCTGGTCTAGAGAAAGAGACAGTCAAAACATACAAAAATATCAACACATTTAGTTTTTAGGTGAGAAGATGTAGTTTACTCTAGCAAGCAAATGCTATCACATGTGACCACTGTTGACCACATTTTGAGGACTAGACAAAGTCTTAGCCCTTTAAGAGAGATGCAAAATGAATAGTGCATGTATTTTGTTTCTTCTATGTAGCTGAGTGCTCTCAAAGTGTAGACTGTTTGTGTGTGAGTGTCACAGATATTTATACTACAAATACCTGGTTTTCCTTCCAAAAAAGGCCCCATGTCCAGCTGCTCTGGAAAACTGATAAAAGTGTTGAGCTTCTTCTTGTGGCCTGTTTGTCTGGTGAAGACCACATGATTTAGTAAAACCTTTGCTCTCATTCCAGTACAAAGTACACACTCATAGCATCAGTAGTTAATCCAGTACTTGAACTAAATAAACCGGTTTCCCTATGCCCTGCTCTCAAAAAGCACTTTGAACTTTAATTTAACAGCAGAAGATAGTCTCTTCACAGTAATCTAGTATTAGTATAGTTGCTGTGCCTTTTGACACAGTGCAGTGCAGAATGATGGCAGACCTGTCGAAGACAAAGCGCATGAGCTGCAGGTTGAGGGTTGGAGGAAGGCTGTGGAGTCTGATTCTTCGGGTGGCGTTCTGTTTACTCTGACAGCTCTCACAGAAGTAACGATTCTCCCCATCCAGCTTCTCCTCCTGCAAGGTGTGTGAAAACACACACAAACATAAGACAGTTTCAAATGCAATGATTTAATCAGCATATACTGCTCATTTGAGCAGTCAGATTATTGGGATATTCTGTTCATCTGTTAGCCTTTTGTGACATTTCAGGTGGTTGTAAAATAACTTTCAGCATTACTTTCTGTTGCAAAATAAAGGTGCTTTTGATTAATTGTTTTTGAATGCAGTTCCAGTTCAGAGGGCCAAACAACTTTTTGTAGTAGATAGTTGGTTATGTATATGGAGCGTTCCTCACGTTTGTGCTGGTACTAAAATGATTTTTTTTAGAGAAATTTTACTGTCTGTGTAGTGATAACAGAAAAAACTTAGGGACAACAAGATGCGTCTGCTCTGGTACATTTCCAATGAACACAAATATGGAAAAATTCTCACCACAAGAACTTGAGAGTCAACTGAAGTATACATGGTGACTGTATTTCTGAAAATTGTGCAGCCCAGCTGATCCAAATACCTTTTTTAGAGAAATCCCCTCATGTTCTCTCTTTTCTCACATTGACCTAAAACACATTTTTCCCTGGAATTTCTTCCCAGGCACAATCTCTAAATATCTGTATGTGGATTGATGTTTCATGGTTCTTCACATCTACCGCTTTCTAAAGCTTTAATTGTTACACTCAATATTGCACAAAATATTTATACCAAATATGATTTATGGGAGTTAAGATATTATTGTGGCAGGGAATGAAAGTTACCTTCAGGAACTCTGTGACACACTCAGTAAGGTTCTTGTGACCCTGAATATTCAGCTCCAGCTCGTAGAATCGGGACGGTAGTGCAGACGACCGGCCACATTGGTTACAACTGGAGAACAGCCAAACCAAGACATCAGATTCATCACAGCTTACAAATGGCTTTTTCTATAATCTAACATTATTTTGTCATTGAATAATTTCTGCAGTAAAGATGAGTTTTCCAACGCCTTTTCAATCAAGTTCAATTTGACTGGGCTCCTGAACTTTTTCCTGGCTCAAAAATTCTTACTCATTCCAACTCTCTCAGAATAATCAAGTCAACCAAAAAACAGTCGTATGTCTCAGCATGACTCTGATCACAATACAAATAATGACTCTAATAAAAACATAACCTTTACCTTCACTGCCTTCAGCACCACCTAATAAAAATACCTGCTGTCTAGCCTGCTCCATTAGTATGACAGTGACACGGCTGCCATTTTCCTGAACAATGTTAAATAAATGGCTGTTAAAACTAATCTCACCTCTGACTGGTGCCAGATCTGATAAAAGTGAGACAACTGTGGTGTGACTTTTTTTAAAAAAATGAAGAAAAAATAGCACATCACTCTGAGCAACAAGAAACCTTCCCCTCAGAAACAGCCCACCTGTCACCATGTTCTACGTTATATTCTCTGACGAGGCTGAGGTTCTTTGTCCAACAAAACTGTTGACTTTTTATGAGAAAATCCAGAAAGGCCAATCATACAAATGTCCCATTTGTGATCTAAAGCCTGACATTTCACTCACAATTAAGGTGCTTCTTGTATTTGGCTGCCACAGTGACAAACTACGGCCTAATCTTTGCTTCAGCAAAGATGAGCTGTGTACATTGGAGAAAAAAGTCCGTTTTTGATGTCAACACATTTTGTGTCTCTGCAACAAATACTGACAGCTACTATTATCTGCAAAGTCACAGAAATCATCATTATATACAACATTTATGAAGTATACAGACGATGATGGCAAGATGCTCACAAACATCCTTCAGACAGAAGAGGTGTGAGTGTGACCTTTGCCAACTTCTATGTCATAGAAACATAACATACTTCCCCCCCTTCTCCTTCTCACCTTTCTTCTTTGCAACTAAACTGAATATAAAATTTCCTTATCTACCAAAATATCACAGTCTTTGTGATGTGTTCAGAAATGTGAGCAAAAATCATATAACACATCTAAGCATGTTTGGGTATTGAGTGCTCTTACACAGTAACGTAGGAGAACTGTCCACAGAACTGCCGCTGGATGACATTCTGCAGGCTGGTGTTCTTCTGCTTGGACAGTGTGTCCTCCAACAGAGACAGGAAAAGCTTTGAAAACTCCTGGGCATCCTGAAAATTAATGATAGAACAAGAAAAAAATGTCTCAAAAACCTGCCCATTGACAAACATACAGGCAGTCCCATTCATTGCATTATGTCTGTTGTGCAATCATGAAACAAAAAAATGTCAAGTGTCTAGCTGATCTTCTGAAAAGTTATCCAAAAAACTTCTTATTGTCATGAGAAAAGAAAACAGGTAAATGGAGCACTAAATATAATCTGAGACTGTGAAACCAGCCCTTTATTTCTAAGATAAAGTTATGATAATTTACCAGGTTTCAAGTAGTGACTTACCTGCTGCTGTCCTGTGTCCAGGCCCAGTGCTTTGACCAGCCCTGAAGGGTCGATGTACTTTCTGTTGCTGTTCTGCAGGAGTGCAAACAGATACTGCAGATGCTCACAGATGGACTGAGGTTCATAATCTGAAAAAGATACAGACTTCTGTCTGAGAGACTGAAATGACAAACAAACATTTAATATGTAAAAAGTGAAATTATTTGATGAAAAACTGACAAATGCCAAGTCCCATGTGCAAACACTAATCAGTACTGAGCACAGGGTAAAAAAGCATGAATGCTGCTGGTGGCAACAGTAAAACTCCAGGACAATACTGGAGGTGTGTGCACAAGAAAGTACAAATATTTAGCTAATTCTGGCTAAAATATTCTGCCTTTAACCTGGAAATAAATAGACATAAAGACACGTTTCCAGAATTTAGTGTTCAGCTATACCAGACTCAATATTGTGTTCCTGTGCTCGGGAATTGTGGCACTGATAGAGGCTCCTACGCAGCTCTAGGTTGTGGAACCACACTTGCAGGAATGTGTTGACGTAGCATGTTGCACCCAGGTTGGTCAGACCAACAAATGTATTCTGGAAATGGAAAGAGACAGAGCAAAAGGCAGAGGCATAGAGAAGGAGTGAGAATATAAACTGTGATGTTAGATATTCTTCCATTTCTGATCACCTCCCAGGACTTAAACAGTTCATCAATAACAGATGTGTAATCTCAGGTCAAAAAAGAAAAGGTGAGTAAACAGTGTTAATTGTGTGTGCCTGTTTAAAGAAATACCTTGTCTCGACGCTCAGAATTTGGGTCATCAATATTGTGGAAAGCGTTTTCATCAATCTCTCCAAGCCATGCCTGCTCGCCAATACCCACAAGACAGTTGGGATTCCCTTTGCAGTTCCTCCTGCAAAAGCAAGTCACGATCACAGACCTTAATATCCAACACCTATAACCTCTTGTCAAACTTCAGGTACACATCTGACAGTTTAAAGGCCCACACAAACCTTCACACCCTTTGAAATGAGCCTATTATATGCAGTTTGGACCCACAGAGCAAGACAAACTTCAGTATCATTTAACCAACTATGAATAAGTGCTCACTGTCATGCTCTTGTATATTAGTTATTTTGTGGGTGAATCTTCATAACCTTTCATACAAAGTCCACAGAGCTGCCTAACGTACTATACCGGATTGTCCTCCAGCAAGGAAACAAAAACTAGCATCACTCTACAAATCATTAGGCCCTAATCTTTAAAACTAAACTTTACATCTGGTGTTTCCCTTCACTGCTACATGCAAGCAAAACAGAGGCATGTTGTTTGTGTCAAATATTGTACCTGCAGGTTCCTCTCTTGCAGGCCGGGAGGTTGATACGATATGCTAGCTCGATGTGCTCCTGCTGGATCTCTTCGGGTTTCACAGTTTCCACCCAACGCCAAGCTGCTTTCTCCAGCTGCAAGCGGGGCGCCATGATCCTGCGATGCAATGTTAACCACGCAGTCAGATATAAGAGGCGAAAAAGGTAACGATGCAGTGGCCTGAGGTTAGCCAAGCCGCGTCCCTGGATGCTAACATGGCCGGCTAACAGCAGCTAAAGAAAGTTAAATCTGAAACCTTCCTTTAGCTATCTGATGCTACTTCACCTAGCCTGTTAGCTTCGCAGTCCCATCACTTCAGTTCTTAACTTAAAAAAGAGAAAAAACTACACCACACATCGTAATAACACACAGAGCACTGCAACACAATTAATCCCGACAAACATCATATTCAGGGTAAACTCTGGAGTAAGGACTAGCCTCGTGCTAATGTTAGCTGGCTAGCTCAGATGTAGCTAGCCCGACCGGCAGCGTTAGCAAGTCTTTTTCTCTTTCTTTTTCCTTTTAACGCTCCCTGACGCTGACGGAACGAGTGTATTGTGTTAAGCTCAAATGTTATCGAACCTTTCATGCGTGCAGCTGCTTCACCAAAGTATTTTTATGCATTTTCACATTTTATTCACGGTTTATTTTAGATTTAGCGCCCTTACGTCAGTTTATAAATAAATTATTTCTCCGCTCAAAATCAACACGACGTCATTCTGTGACGTAGGTGACGTCTCTTTGTTGTGCGCGGAAGAAGAACGTGATCACGTAGCGCCGTCAGGAGGCCTCCGTGCTGTTTCCACAGGACGTGACCTCAGGCTGCTGTGTGTGCACGGTCAGTACCAGTGATTTCATGAAGTATTCTGATTCTCAGACTATACACTGTAAGATTAAGATTGAAGTTTAATTTATTATCATGTGCACAACAATTACACGGAGTAATCAATGGCAATGACATTCCTGAGACCCCAGCTCCTTAAACAATGTTGAAAATAATTTAGTAAAAGAGACCATGCAAAAGAAAAATATATAGAACTAAAATTGATAATCACTTAAAATTAAAAAATGACTAAATAAAATATACAACTAATCTCTCTCTCCCTCTCTCTCTATGTGTCTCTCTCTCTACACACACACACACACACATACATAGACTAGTAGTAGACGACTGCATTGTGACAGATATGTGTGAGTATGCTTTCATTATATGTCTTGTCTTCATTGTCTTGTACTTCATATCAGTACTAGTTATCTCACCTGACAGATTTGGAAAGAAGAATGGATACACAACATTTACATTAAAAAAGATAGATAGATAGAGTAATATGCACTTTGATGTTCTCATTTATTTTGAAGCTCACTCTCAGTTGGTCATAGTTTATTTTAAATGTTTGTTGTTAAAGTGTAGCTGTCCAGCCTGCTTTGCTTTCTCTCATAGCTTGCACACATTTGTTATATTTATCACTTATTTAATTACTGTTTATTTTGTATTTCTAGTGAGCTGTTCATAATTCTAGAGGCAACCAAAATTCACATGATAACAAAAAGGACTGATGATAAGTTCATGTGAAGCTCCTTTTATAATTATTGTTGTTGAATAGTAATAACTCATAATATAATACAGATATAACCAGAAGTAAAGTTTTTCTAAGTAACATTCAAATATGAAATTTCTTTTTGGATTTTAATTTGTGTCACATTTTTTACTTATTCTAATAACAATGTATTGCAAAGGTCATTATACACATGCAATAAAATGTAACACTACTCTCCATGTGATATTTTCTAATATTGTCTGTTTGAATAAAAGCAAACTCTTGTCTTTGATGTTTTCATTCAGAAAATGTTTAGCTCATGTCTGGATCTGCTCTCACATGTTGTTTGTTTAATATTAATCTAGTTATGATGCAGTTACAGTTCAGTGCGTCCCTTTCCATTAGCTGTTGATATAAATATAATCTGCTTAGCTATCAATACCCTGCCACTGAGGGACTGCATGTGTTCAGCCTGCACAGGCTGCTGAAGTGAAGCATGACCCAACAGGAAGTTCAGAGAGTTCAGATTCACATCATGACCTTTACAAGGTGTTCGTGGCAGGACAAGATGTCGGTGCAAAAGTGGAACTTTTTGCATATTCGAAGTTTGTGAGTTAAAAGCAGACTTGGCAGCAAATGTTCAGTGATGGTAAACAACTGCAGAAACCAAGGAACACATTCATGCAGATGGTTTATCATTACACAACTGCATTATTGGATTGGTTGTACCTGGAGAGCTGATGGCCGTATGTTTAGGTGATGTAATTATGTGTATGTGACTGTGTATGAGATAATCACACAACATTGTGTGATACTATAGCTGCATTTAAGTTACCTGCAACCTTGCAGCTGGAAAAGCAATGTACAAGTCTGACTTGTGAACATGAAAAATGATACACATTGATAGTATAGATGCACTGAGAAACAATAAGGCAAGTAACTGATAGATTTTACACAGTAATAGATAACAGTTTTAATAGCTGACTGATGGCTGATCATCCTAGATTGTATAATTTGCTAGTTCTTTTACTCCTGAGGATCTTTCTACATTCTGGGGATTTCTGCCTTTCTGATGTCTTTAAGTCTTTGGACTGTTGGTCAGACAAAAGCTCAAATATTGTGTTTTTACTGAACTTTTGAAGCACTGGGACTTGATTATTTCCATTTTGGAAGACATACCTTTCATCTGATATACTCCAAAAGGATGTTCTTACTTCACTCTGCACTGAAACCACTGCTGCTAATGTTTTTATACTTAAATAAAAGTTTGATTATAGGACAGTTTTTGTGGAATTGCCCCAAAAGATTTACCACATTCACTTGAGCTTATGTAAATTAGCTTAATGTCATCTTATTGATCACTGGACTGTAGCTGAATTACTGATGAATTTATCAATAACAAAAATAACCATCTTTGGCAGCACCTCTTCTTCAGCTTGTCCACAGTGGTTTGTTTCACTCACAGCTGAAATCATCTTCCAGTCTGACAAAATGACAACGTTTCTGGCGTTTGTTGAATCACTTGCATAATGTAAAAAAAAAACAAAAGAAAACAAACGTCTCATTTAAAATGCAGTGAAGACTGAATAATTATTAAAATGTGTGGCAGATATCAGTGCAGGAGGACAGATTTGTTTTTGGCATGCAGCACTTTCCTACGGTCTTTGAACGTAGCACGTACTGAGGGGATGAATGGACGAGGCCCCGCCCCCTGCCCGTGAAGAGCCGCAGCTCCACCTGAGACGGTCAGGTACGCTCAGGATACCTCACCTCAAGCATCTCTGCACCGCTCCTCAGGTAAGACCCGTCTTTAGTGCACATTTGGGACGAGGAAAATACTTTTTGGGGGGCATGTATACACTGAATGGATTTAAATGTGCCTAATGTTCACAGAATGACTCAGCAATAGAAATCTATAAGTATATAATATAGCAGTTTTTAAAAAATGGAGAGATCAAACAAGCTAGTTTCAGACATAAATTAGTATTGTCTGCATAATGTTACTCTTATCAAACCAAACTCCTTTTAAAGTTCTGTCGTTTTTAATAGGAGGACAAAACTAAGACTGAGAAGATGAACAGTTTAACACACTGTCTGCCTGCTGCAGGGTGTGTTGGTGTGTGGTTTATGGAGTCACTCAGGGACAAGAACAGATCTAAATCTGAATTTAACATCTTTTAATCGATGCACCTTAAATTCTGTACAGTTTCCCAAAGTGCTCAGTTTTATTTCCTGACTTGACTGAACTGTTAATGTCTGTTAATCTTTCAGACACCAAACAAACTCTGAGTAAAGACCACTGATAAAGGTGGAAATTGTAAGTCTTTACTCTACTTTGTTTTCTTGCAAAAGTCAGATGGATTCTAAACAGCCTTAATTTAATCCAGCATATAGAGGATTTAGTCAGTACACAAAGTGTGTGCATGTATTTCTTCTAAGCCTTTTTACACAGGCAGGGTGTTTTTTTTAAAATGTGAAAATGATTTTCTGACATAGTAACTTTCATGAACTTCATTAATTGGCATGTCAATTTTAGGATGATCTACCTATTAACAGAGCATTTCAGCTCATATTTTTGGAAGGCCAGAGTTCATTGGCCTCAGGTTTGGGGTTAGGGCCAGGATTATAAAACGACCCAGTTTTCGTCCTGTCAGGGATTCAGCTGCTAATCTGTTCCCACAGCAGACACAAGAGAAGAGTATAGAAGATGAGAAGGAGCGAGAGCCGGAGGGATGGCTGTGCAGATTAACTAACTGCTGCTATTTAGCTCTCTAATCCTCTGCCTTTAGGAATCTTCTGTAACCGATAGGTACAAACGGGCTTTACTCTGAGAGGACTGACCTCAGTCGTGGACATGCAACTGTTTATGTAACCAGAACAGTAGGGGAAGGTGTGGTGACATCTTAAAGGGTCGTGGGACAGGGAAGGGTTATGGACAGGTTGACAGCCCCCTCCCACTGACTCTGTTTATGAACCTGTACCCAGTATTTTTTGAGACACTGAGGCCAACCGTACCCCGTAAAAATGGAACAGCAACCACAAATGCTTATTTTTATCATTTGCACATACAATACATTTAATTTTTTTCTTTCCACTTTCATTTTGTTATAAATTATTATTATTATTATTTACTCACAGCATAAGCATCTCTGTCCTTTAAAGCAGGTATTTTATCAGAATTGACTTTTCACAAGATAAGAAAACGTATGTTCACTGTTTTGAGATGATCCAGTTGGATGTTACAAGAGGGAAAACAGGAGCATTTTCTCAACACACAAATGAATACACTGGAAATAAAATATTATGATGGTGAAATAACCAGTTATTTGTTTATTTATTAATTTAATGGGATAAAAATAGTCAGATATAATGTAGTGTGTCAGCCTATAAATTGCCCAACATAGTAAACTCTCTCCAGGTTGCACCATTAAAAGTATTTTTCATCATCAGATTTTTTGAAACTCATTTAAAAAAATAAATACACATGCCAACTTGACAGAACTTTGTATTTAGTTATTAATTAATTTATGTCTCAGTGTTTTTTTAAAAAATGTAAACAAATTGTGTAATCTGTGCTTCAGGAGTCTACGGCAACGTCAGAGCCGAGATGGGGCGGAAAGAGATCATCTGCAGCTGGAAGAAGAGCATCAGTAACATCAAAGATGTGTTTGACTTCAAGGGGAAAATGGGATCGTAAGTACTGCTTTTGAAAATAGATAGACAATAGAGAGAAATGGTGATTGTTCTGTGTGTACGGTACTTATAGAAAAGAGAGACTAGTCCTGCATGCACATGTTAAGGTTAATTGACAGTTAAGTGAAGTTTTAAAGTTTCATACTAGGACAAATTAAGAACATTGGAAATGACAAAATAGTTACTTTTGAGGATCATTTCATCCATAATGAGCATTCAGGACAAATTCTGATATGTGTGATTGAACCTGACCAGTAACCGCCCCTATTTGGAGCATGGAGGTGAGTCCAGTGAGACCCAGTGCACATGTAATGAACACGGGCACTCATGTTGACTTCATGTCATGGTGTGTGTTGGACAGCCATTAGTTTGCCTATCTCAATGGAATCGGGACTAAAATACGTTTGGGTGATGTAAGTGGCACATGCATCTGACAGCAGGTGGGCTTGGTGCAATGAAATCCTGCAGATGTAAGCTGAAACTACAATAAGGAGCAGAAGCTGGGGATGTGGTCTCAGTCCAAAAAACACAGTCCAAGACACAACATGGATTGAATGCAGAACAGCAGGCGTGGTTCACAACATTCACAGCGGCATCCTTTATTTTCAACTCAGCTCTTCAGAACATGCTTGACTCCAGATTTGTACAATGTGTAAATTCAGACATTTATTTTAGAATCATTGGCAACGGGCGCAGGCTCAGTTTAGCCCACACGCTCAGGATAATCCTTGTCATCACCTCCTCGAGAGCTTGTTTTATCAATGAAGCCTCTTACACTGTGTGGGTAATCTACTCAGTGCTGAAGCTAGTGAAGGATTGTACATTGTTAACTTGGAAGACCACACAATTCATCATGGATCATAACTTTGCAGTTATACAAGCTTGAACAATAATACTAAATACAACAATATATTCAATAATATATCACACTACAGGCATTTTGTGCACATTGTGCAAAATTTTAAAGCATAAATTTGAGGATATGCTATCAGATCTTGCTAGAGCTCCATACACCTGTTTTGATATCTATGATGTCCATTTGATACCTGGCTATAAACAAATTTTAATGCAGAGAAATTTCATTTTTTCATTTAAAGAGTCACTCAAGACAAAGTCAGTTTACATGAGAAATGACACTTACCACTTAAAATTGGTAGGATAATGTCTTCTAACACTGTACAGACAAGAAGAGTCTAAAACCTGACCTTTTTGGTGCTTAGCCCATATAAGATATTCATTGTTGTTTTAACACAAGCGGCTTTGCATCAGCTTTAAAGAAATTAGATACAGTATATAATTATATCACGTAAATTATGATTGAAATCACAAAACATCTAATCAAAAAGAAGACTGAACAATCATTTGCAAACTAACATTGAGGTCCCACCCTGAGGTTTATGTGTGATTTGTGATAAGTGTCAAAAACACTAATATGTTCCTCAAAATACATTTAGTTGGTTAAAGAGCAAACCATATTTCTCTCTTGTCCTGCACAGAAAGAGTTATTTCCTTCATCTGCATCATTCACAGACATTTACCGAGCCCAGACAAGCTCCTTAATCACGACTCAGTAATGACCTGTAACAAATGGTTGTTACGATAGGTGTTGCTTCCTCAGACCTGCAATCTCAAAGCTTCTTAAAGCTCTCCACCCTTGACTGGCTGTGAATGAGTCAGGCTGTGTGCATGTGTGTGTGTGTGTGTGTGTGTCTGAGGTTCCTGAGCACTGACGTCAGAGCAGCAGTGCAGGAACATCCTAGCACCACTTCATTATGGGATTAGGAGTCTGTCTGACTATATTGGTGGATGAGTGAACAGAATGTATACCACGAGAGGTGGTGTGGTATCAGAATGTGCAGGTGTGTGTGTGTGTAAACATGAGACAGAAACGTGTCTCAGGCAAAACCTTGTTACTTCACAAATCCTTTAGAGATGGACTAGTATGGCTATGCAAAGGTCCATTCACTTTTTAATACATACATACAGACATGTATATGTGTGTATAATGATATATTTTTTTGTATTTTTTTTCCCATTCAAAAATAAATTCTTATTTTAAGCTCTTGGGAATCAGCATGATCTCTGGATTGTCACATTCTCAACTTCAACTTCTTCTCTGAACACAAATAGGCTGCAATCACTTCCCTCGGTTATGAAAGCTAAAATAATATTCATACCTATATATAGGATGAGAAATGCTCCATTATGAGAATTTTAGATCATAAATTGGTCATTTCTGCTGCTCTAAAATAGGCAAATATCAGTGTATGAAATTAACTGTAATTAAACAATTAAACAGTGTGTTACAAAATACAATAGCATCTGCAGGCTGAGCATGTGTAGCTAAGTCTCCCTTACTGGGTCTGGGACATTTAAGGTCAGCTGCTACATCACTGCGTGGATGCTTGAACTAGGATTACGCCCTGGCTGCCATCTGACTTTGAGCCTAAAGAAAGAGGTGCCTGCTGTTATCAAGCTAAGAGTGTCTTGGTCTGTCTGGGCTACATGGTGGTGATGTCATGGCAGTCTGATTTCTAAGTGCATTCTTGATCAGAGTTGAGCCATATGTGTCTGATCAGCAGTGGGTAGGTGTTGACATCAGGACGATACTGTTCTGCTGAATTGATAACACACACAAAGAACATTGAATAAAAATCAAATGACTAAATAGGACGTCTTTAAACTGATGGTGATTGGGACGTGAGCAATGAAAGGCAGGCCTGACCAACACTGCAGGTGTCCAAATATGATAGTGTTAGTATCAAAGTAATTGATTTGAATGCAGACTTTTCAGTCATTCATTTGTTTCAAGGTCATAAAAGTATTAAGGGCATATACAGTTTATACACTCTTTATATAATTGTAGAAAATAATCATCATTTCAGTTAGTAAATGAGACTGTTCTTGCACTCTGCACTCTGTAGACATGACAGAGCTCTACAGCTCTACACCTCTACAGAGCTGGCTCTTGACATTTTGCTGCCCAAGGCAAAATTATGATTTGGCCCCTGCCATCCCTCTGTGCACACACACGCCCAGCAGTGCACCCTTCACCAGGTGGCACCCTACACCCCCTCCTATATGGCCTACGCCAAGAGCCGGCTCTGCCCATAGGCTGTCATCACCAGCTGTGTCTATTTAGGAAGTGCAGAAACACCACAGCAATGAGCAATTACTGTAATTACTGTAGAGACACCAAAGTGGTACATGTTTAACACTAAATACTGCAATCAAATTGAAGTAATTAGTGGCACTTAGGACCACATATGCAGACAAATTAACTGAAGCAAAAACACAACAATAATCAGCACTTTCAGCAGCACTGAAAAGTACAAATTTAAAAAGTACTGTATCCTGAGTCATTTGTGAAGTACCTTTGTAACAGTAACATTTGAACTTTAGTAAAGGAGCAGGGTCAATGAAACCCTAAGAAACGACCCACCTCTCTCCTTTGGCCAGCAGACCCTGGATCCACATAAGTGAGACCCACAGTTGGACCCTTTCGTTCAAATTCAGCACCACACACATCTACAGCGACTATTGTTTATTGTGTTGTATATATGTGTTTATTGTAAGTATTTGCAAATAAACACCCATCATCCTAGAAATATTCATGTCTCCACTGTAAATTAAAGGAGTATTAAACAGGTCAAAAACTAGTCATTTAAACATTCATGATAATGAGGACATATAAACAAACAAAGTTATTTTGTTATTTTGATTTTAGATCTTTGAGCTATTCTAAAGATGAAGTCATCAACCCATCCCATTAACTCCCACTTGAATTTCCATGTTTCTCTCTTTCCTGTTTTTGTGCAGGGGGTCCTTTTCCGAGGTCTTCATGGTGAGAGAGAAGGCAACAGGAAAATTATATGCCCTGAAATGTCTGAAGAAAAAACACCTTGCTCACAGCAACCTGGAAAATGAAATCAATGTACTGAGAAGGTAAAATACACACACACACACACGCACGCAAACACACACGCACGCACAGACACACACACACACATACACACGCACACACACACACACGCACACACACACACACACATACACACACACACACACACGCACACACACACACACACGCACACACACACATACACACACACACACACACACATCCATACTGCTGATTTAGTTAGTTTAGTCATCAGAATGAAGTGGTGGCCATACTTAAACATGATACCTATAACCCCTTTCACTGTATTCACTGGGAGAAAATAAACAGGTTTCTGCTGCCTGAAAACTGCATGTTGGCCTGAATTTGAGGAACAGGGTAATAACACTGTAGCTTTTACCACTGAGGACAGCAGTGACACCTCAGTGTCTTTCTTATCATTGCAGGATAAAGCATGAGAACGTGGTGGGACTGGAGGATTTCTATGAGAGTCGAACACACTATTACCTCGTCATGCAACTGTAAGTGTACTCATTGCATTTTTCACAAATAATTACCATGCTGTTACAAAACTGACAGTGGGTCATCTGAAGTCTGCAGTGAATGCATGAGTGCAATGAAATCTGACAGTAACAACAATATATGGTGAATATGCTTTGTTCAAGTCACTGTACAACATCAGCACAAAACCCTGCTGACAGCTGTTTATTTTGCATTTGCTTATTCCATAATTAAGTCATTAAACCCCTTAAACTGCATAACATGCAGTTTCCCCAGCTTTAAGACTGGAAAATCATTCCACTCTGACTGAAAGTATGATAAATATTCTGTATCAGATTGTAGCTGCTCTTCATCAAAGCCATACATTTACACTTCAAACTCTGAGAGTGTAAAATATCTGACCTGCCATCCAAACTTTTATTCCAAGTGCCAGGCCAAGGCAACAAGATCCCTTGATGACAGAAACCCTGATGATTGTGTGTGTGTGTGTGTGTGTGTGTGTGCATACAGGGTGTCAGGTGGGGAGCTGTTTGATCGCATCTTAGACAAGGGGGTGTACACAGAAAAGGATGCCAGCAAAGTCATCAAACAGGTGCTACAGGCTGTCAGTTATCTGCACGAAAACAGCATCGTACACAGGGATCTCAAGGTAAGACACACACACACATACACACACACCCATGTGGAGAAATTATAAGATAGTTTTTACATACATTTTCAATACGATAACTTTTCAACAGAGATGATTAGAGAGACTACAGTGTTACAGTGAAAATACATGTTAGTCAACAATGTGTATGTTGATGCATTGTCATGGTGGTCACAGATATAAAAAAACAGAATCACAGAAATAAAGTCAGTTACTCATATTATACACATAAACATGTGCAAGCTTTTTTTTTTTTTTTTAAATCTCTCTCTCACTTTATGACCTTTCTACCTTTCTCTCTCTCTCTTTCTGTCTTTCAGCCTGAGAACCTGCTGTACTATAACACAGATGAAAATGCCAAGATCATGGTCAGCGACTTTGGTCTGTCGAAGACGTTGGAGCACGGTGTGATGTCTACAGCTTGTGGCACACCAGGATATGTTGGTGAGTTATTGTGGAGGGCCACATATGCACTATGTCATCTCCACCTGATAGATAACCAAACATTCAATCCACTGAAATGGTCTGAAGATTATTCCACTATAATGATTATATAATGATATGAACTGTTATTTAAATTATGTATCTGTGGCGACAACACAAAGAAAATACATTGC
Source organism: Amniataba percoides (assembly GCA_037176925.1). Lineage (NCBI taxonomy): Eukaryota > Metazoa > Chordata > Actinopteri > Centrarchiformes > Terapontidae > Amniataba > Amniataba percoides. The sequence goes on from JBAJHX010000096.1 coordinate 25,466,871, forward strand.
GAAAGTTAAGAGGAACCTTTAAGTTCCTTAATAGAATAAGCATGTTACTAGAATAGTTAATTAGTTTTTAATAATAAATGTTTTTATATTCAAAGGGAATACATTGTTCTCTATGTTCAAATGTATCGAATGCTTTCATTGTCAGTCATGTTTAGATTTGAATACCTGCAGCTGAGATGATTAACAATATCATCTGTGATATAACAGATTTATATGAGATACGATAACATATAAAGATAAGTATTTATTCATCCACAGTGAGATTGTAGGTGTGCAGCAGTTGTTGTACAGAGCAGGAAAGAGTGCAAACCTGGAAAATGCATATATAAAGTAAATCACAAAAAAGAAAGCACATAACAGAATATAAGCCATCGACAAATAACAAAGCAAGAGAAGAGATTAATATATTCAAGACTAAGTCATCTAGTGGTTACCAGAAAAGTTCTAACTTTATGGGACTATAGTAGATTTATAGCTCGTAGTTTCAGGTGACATTTTAAATCCCAACAACTTGAATATTAGAGGATGGTAAAAGTAAAAGTGATGCATATTGAGCAGTGCTTCCTCTTGCTCTGTTACCTGCATACTGTAATACTCACTGTGGTGTGTTATTCCACAGCCCCTGAGGTTTTGGCTCAGAAACCCTACAGCAAAGCAGTGGACTGCTGGTCTATTGGAGTTATCACGTATATCCTGTGAGTATGTTTCTGTTCTCCTATAGTAACACAGCACACTATGTTAGTGTTGCATGCATCTATTACCTGGAGCTGTTTTTTCCCACCACAGGCTTACCTGTTAAAGTTTACCTTCAATTAAAACCTAAATGCCAAAAGCACCTCCTACATAAATGCTTTTATTGAGAATCATGATTACAGAAGGTAGATATAAAGGGATTAGCTGAGTTAGCTCATTGTACTTTTGTTGCAGACTCTGTGGCTACCCTCCATTCTTTGAAGAGAACGAGACTCGTCTGTTTTCAAAGATCATGAGAGCCGAGTATGCTTTTCATTCACCCTTCTGGGATGACATCTCTGAATCAGGTATGAAAACAGGAGAAAACATTTCACTTCTCTCTCTCCCTTCACTTTGTCTGTTGGAGTTTAATGCATTTTTACACATTGCTTCTATGTTAATATAATCAATATTTTTATACCAGTAGAATCGAACTGTTTGCATCACATTTGATTTGAAACTTAACTGAGGCTTATTGAGTTGACATGTGCGCGTTCTTTAAGTTGAAAAAGATTTGCACATGCCACCACCTCAAAGCAACCCTGGAGTAACTACTTCTCTGGATGAAATGCATTTCACAGTTTCACCTTCTTAAAGAGGAGTGTTAATAGCAAAAAGTGTCATGCTGTACAGGATAAAGTCACAAAGACTTGTTTGTGACAGCGTTTCACGAAATGTGAGATTTCTGTGTGTCATTACTGGTTTTAACCTCAGCGTTAGCCTACAAATAGATCAGGATTTGCCTTTATGGCCTTAGAGCTTAACCTAATATAGACCAGCATACCTACTGACATCTCCTGAGGACAGTTATAGCACTTTGGGCCTGTTTGGATTAGGGCAGATATTGTTACCACAGATTCTAAATGTGCAGTTCTTGCCTGCTTTAGGGATTAAATTAGCTGGCTGCAAAGTCCTCTTGACTAAAAGAAGAAAATGTAGGACTGTACTGAATGTAGGAGATGAACTGCCACAGTTTTTAAAAGTGGACATACTGAACAATATGTTATGTTGCTGGACCTAATTTCACTTTTATTTCCAGTTGGCTGCAGCATAGTGCTCCATCACCCCACCAGAAAGACCAAAATATATAAATGGCCTAAGCCAGAAACATTGGGATAGTCCAAGCTAATTTATTTTCAAGTAAAAGTAGATTCCATATTTGGTGTGTAGAAGCAATAAATTCCTGCAGAGGTTTTGTTTTTTTGTCTTGATGTGATGGTTAGTCTAATCATTGTAGTAGATGACTTAGCTATTGTAAGAAGTTTGAACAGAAGGAAAAAAGTCTTGCTGACTTCAGAAGGTCAGAGGTCGTCGGCATAACGGTCAAGGATAAGACACTTTAACATTATGCAACAAAGTCTCCTTTATACCAGTTGTTATCCAAGGCTCATCCACCCTTAAACACACAAGCATGAGATTATCTGCACGGCACGAGTATTTAACTTCTGTGACATATAAACCACAACATTTGTGTAATGGAAACATATGTGATGGAAGTGTGTATGATTAAGTGGATGTAGCAGGTCAGAGAATTGAACTCTTATCTGAAGCTAACAGAAGTCCATGTCTCAACAGCCAAAGACTTCATCAGGAATATGATGCAGAAAAACCCCACAAAACGCTTCCTCACCGAGCAGGCACTCAGACACCCCTGGTTAGTCCTTTCTTCTTTATGACACACACGCACACACACACACACACACACACACACACACACACACACACACACACACAAAGTTGTTTTTGCAATTGTTTTTCAAACTAACTAAAGCCATGGACTTGATTGCAGGATAGCGGAGAACACAGCTAAAGACATCAACCTTTATCAGTCTGTGTGTGAACAGATGGAAAGAAACTTTGCCAAATCCAAATGGAAGGTAAATGACACAGCTTTATTGTTATATTATTGCAATTAAATATTAAAACGATAATGACTGTCATTAAAATTTCACAGCAGCAGACTGTGTCCTCAATAATTCTCTTTCTCTGCATTTCCAACAGCAAGCCTTCAATGCAACTACAGCAATCCACCATATGCAGAAACTGCAGTTGTCTCAGAGTGAGACCTGCCCCTGTGTTCCCCCCACACCCCACATTCTCGTACAGTCCTCCTCCAAGACTGACCTGGAAGTCCCTGGAGCCTGCCACAACGAAGCAGTCACCCTCGACCCAAATGGGAATCCTGTTCATCCCTCCAATCACCTACCCTGCAGTAATCCTGAGTCAAACAGAGGCCCCTTTCCACCACTGAGAGCCAGTCACAGTGAGCCTTGCAACAACCTCACTGTCGATAAGTCCAGAGAAGCCTCTGACTTCCATTCAGAGATCGACTCTCCCTTCAGGCCGTCCAACAGGTGAGAGATTATCCAGGAAAAAAAGTTCACACCGTACTGTAGTAATTTAGATATGGAAAGAGAAAGCTATTGGTCCTGAAACCTTTTCAAGAAAGAGTGCACAAGTATATTTTTCATCAAGCGGACAATAGGCTGCAATAATATCATAAATCTTTTATCAATGAGAACTGTACAGACAAAGTGTGTTATCATTATTCTGATTCATTGTAAGTCTTTTTATCTATTTCTGTCTTCATCATTGTGTTAGCTGATGTATCCTGGTTGTGTGATGTGTTGCAGTGTGGATGCTCAGAGGAAGGATCAGCCGCTTCAGTCTGGAGTGTGTTCTGTCATGTGATTGGCTGGCTAACCTAACTCTTGTGCAGGTAAAGTCTTGATCTGCAATGATAAGTCCATTAATTGATTAGTCATTCAACATTGGATTGTTTCAGGTTCTCAAATGTGAAAATGAACCACTTTTCTTTTCTTGCTTTATAATAAGTTGAATATTTTTTACATTTGATGAGGTCATCACATATTGTGATTACTCTTATCTAATGTTTAATAGACTGAATGTTTAAAGAATTAACCAATAAATTAATAATTAGAGTAATTGCTTACAAAGATAATCAATAATCAATAGATGCAGCTGTAAAAGCATCATCTCTCTCAGCTGAAATTTTCAAAAATCTCTCTTTTTCTCAGTTTGTCTCTTGAGTTGACAGCAGTCAGCGGCTTCCGTCTCGGTGTGACGGCACTGATGCATCTGCTGCTCAGCTTCTTCCTGTCTGTTGTGGTTCTCGGCTGAAGAAAACATGTTCCATCGACAGCCACGTACAGGTTCTACAAGGAAGAAGACTTGAACATGGGATGACTGTCTATATGCAGTGAACATCCTAAAACAGACACAGCAGGAAATCAAAACGCTGTAATGCTGATGACATCCCTTTTCTCAAACTATAATTATTTTTATTACTATTACTGTATATAACTGTCAAAATGTTATTAAATACCATTAAAATAGATAGCTGGAGCTGACATATGCGCTGTGAAAGCTGATTTATGATTTTTTTCAGTTTTCTTTAGATTGACATGGCAGTAATTTTAAATCAAATGGACTGTAATTTTTAAGAAACTGAAACTTACCATGTCATTTGTATACGCTCTATATCTTCAACATGGTACTTCATTTATATTCGCTGTTGGACACAAGAAGAAAATCTTCCAATATATTTTTAACTGTAGTGTTTGGATAGTTTTGAACCTTGCAGGCAAGTTTTTTCAGATGTGTATTATTATTTTTCCGTTTATGTTGATTATATGCTATTATTATGTATTGTATGTATGTATTACAGGTCAGTCTTCCACATTCCATAAAGACAATGGAAAATGTTCTTTTTATGAGATTAAACTTTATTTTAAGGTGGAGTCACTGACAAACAGTCACTGGCTGTCTTCATATATAAGCTGCTCTCTTGTTAAACTTGTTAAACATATCAAGTGCCACAAGCCAATGTAAAGATGCTGTCAACACTATCAACATCATTTGTATTATTTTCTCAATAAATATGTAGTAAGTAGTCCCCCTGCTTCTTCTTGTGTTGAATGAATAGCCGCAGTATCATCTTGTCCAATGAATCTTTAAGACATGAAAAGTATTAAAATACTTTTATTTAAATACTGCACCAACAGCAAATGAAAAACAGACAAATAAATAATGTAACATTCACCCTTTCTCCCTTGTGAAATGTTCACAATGGAGTTTATTGCTGCTGTCAGGGAGCAAGCAGCAATACACTGAAATGCTAAATGTTAAAAATGACTTTGACAAGCTCACAATAACACAATATTTTTTAACTAAATAATGATGTGTTCCTACATAATATGATAATATTGATGCTTTCGAGAGGTATTTATGCACATTGTATATTTCTGATCAGAAAATGGAACCTACATTACCATCATTAAAGGAACTCCCTCACCACAATACATTGACATTAATACTTGTCAATAGCTTTTAATGCTCAATATATCCAAGGAGCCTTACAGTATGATGAAGAGTAGTGATCTCCCTGAACCTCAGCCTCAGATAATAATTTTGAGTTAGGCAGTATTCTCCTTTTTCATCCAGTATGAGGTTTTAAAGGTGTGGAGGGCTGGTGTGAAGTGTTGTAGTGACAGCAGCTGCAGATGCTGATCAGAGGGCAGCTTGGCGACAATCAGCCCTGGCAGGTGCTGAGGTCTCTGGCTTTCTTTCGAAGTTGTGCCAAGAGGTCTTTAAGCTTGGCATCAAGTCCGTCAAGCTGTGTTGACTTCTGAAGGATCTCATCCTGCAGCCCCCTCAGGGAATCTGCTTTACCTGGAAAAAGACAAAACAACAGTGATAACAACATGCACATCTAACAACAGTACCACAACTGATTACACAAAAGTCCCTTCTGTATGTTTTAATGGAATAAGTCATCATTCTACACCTGGATGTTACAGATGACCCATATTTTGTCATTTAAATTAAATTAAATGTAACGTTGGTTACGTATTGTAACCCCAGATTCTATGAGTATAGGCGCAGCCCTCTAAGGCTATCACTAGTGGGTTTATCCCTTGCTGCGCATGCGCGCGAGGGATAAACCCACTAGCGATAGCCTTAGAGGGCGAAGCCTATACGAAATAGAACTGAATTTGTCTGAATCTGAACACCAAGATAAAACCATGAAAATTGCTCACTGCCAGAAACATGGAGCAATAAAAACATTTTGATCAAAATATAGGCTAATGACTGGCTTCAGATTAATAATGAAAGTCACAGCATATTTAATTGGATAGATATTTGGAAAAGAACATCCAAATTGGAGCAAATCCTGATTTATAGCTTCCCCCAAGTTATGAGACTGAAAGTCCTGCTTCCTCATAGCACTTGAGGACTTATTTATGAAGCTTTCTCATTTAAGGATAAGTGATGGTACTTCCACAAACTTGTGGCCTGGTTATGTGGTTTTGATGGATTACCTTCTAGAGCATTCATCATGTCTTCAGTGGAGTTGGCCAGAGCTCCAGCATCCTGCTGCAGCTTTTTAAGTCTCTCCCCCACCGGCCCCAAATCTCCACCGGACCCACCGTCTGGAGCCTTCTCTTTGAGACGATCCAGCTGGTTCTCCAAAACCACAAGATCCTAAAAACACACACATTTGTATAAGCACATTAAGTTCTGCTGCTGCATTGCAGTTTAGGACACTACTGATGATACTGATATATGATACTGCATTGTGCTAAATTAGCTACTTTTCTAAGGTAAATGTCTCTCACCTCTTTTGCAGCATCTGCTTCGTCTTGAGCTTTGTCTGCACTGTCCTGTGCATCCTGGGCCCGCTGGCCTCCATTGTGCAGCAGGTCTTTGAGCTCATCCAGTTGAGGTTTCATTGGCGTAATCAATGCTGAAATCTCATCCAAAGCCTTCTCTGCTGGATGCAACTGCTTCTTGGCCTGCATGAAGAAAAGGACTCAAAAACTTGAGTAACGCTTGGTGAGCTTTTATTGGAATTCATTGAATTTATATTTATTTATTGGGCCACTGTGGGATGAAACCATGCTTCTTACCTTTGTCAGGTTCTTGTTCAGGTCCTCTAGGTCATTTAGGCTCTTATCCAGTTTGTCATTCAGGTCAGGGAGGGACCCCTCCACAGTGTTGAATCTTGTCAGCAACCCATCCACATCAGCTTTTACTCCTTGTGCCTTGTCCCTGTTATGCAATCAGAAAAGAAGTCTTTGATATCAGAGGGACATTTATCATCAGTACAAAAATGATCCCTGTAGGATGTGGGTTAGAATGACCAGAGCATTCAGCCTCACAATCTATTACTGTTTTGTCTGACTACAGTGATAAAAACTGTGAGGACAACACAAGACAACACTACATTATGTCTTAGATAATATATATTTAAGTTTCTGAAACTAGATGTTCTAACAGTCTGTAGAGGCCTAATTTGGGATATATTCTGATCCTTTTGCAATGTGATTTGTTATTCTCAACCAGATCTTAAAAACAGCACATGACCACAGAGACAGAATAGTTTTGATGAAAAAAAAAAAAAACTAAGGCCGATCTGTGGAAATTAATACAAAGATCAGAATTTATGAGAAAAGTAGTGGATGTAAGTAGTAAATGTGGTGTCTTTAAATGCTGAGAATGTGATGATATGATCATTGTTTGAGAACACAGCATTGAGTATCAGCAAAAGTGGTCTGGTCCTGCACTGTGAAGGCTCACCTGGCGTCCTGGGCTTCCTGCAGCAGCTTCTTGGCGGTGTCTAGCTGCGGCTCGGCCTCCTTCAACACGGACTTGCTGTCTGGAAGATTGGCCGCCAGCTTCTTCAGTTCCTCCAGCTTCGTCTTCAGAGAAGCCAGGTTGAGAGGCAGTTTGGCCTTCAGGATCCAGTCGCTCACGTTCTGGATGTAGGTCAGGTTGGAGGACGGGTCTGTGAAGGCAGAACAGAGAAATGGAAAGAGAATGAGTGACGTCAGCATCACTGTCTGATGAATCCATTTAAAATCATCATCATTCATTCTTACTGGAACCAAGTGAAACTTCCCTCCATGTATCAGTCCACTCATCCATTTGTACTAAAGTAATATTTACCTGACAGGAAATCTTTGAGGTCTTTCACAGCGTCTCGTGCCTCTTTCAAGTCGTCTTCCAGCTCGTCTCTGGCTGCCTTTATCTTATTGGACAGCTGCTCTGTAGACTTTCTCACTTGATTGGTTGCATCCTGTGTTTCCTGGAGCTGTAAAGATTGAAATGAACTTCAGTAATGCTTTATAATATGTATGTTTCAGTTTCAGTAAAAACGAAAACAACACAAGAAGAAATCTCAGAAATCAGATACAGACTCATCTCAAATTGCTCATGCTTAGTTTTACAGAGCTAAAGCGGTGTGCTATTGGAGCTGTCGGACGTGAAATTAAATTATTCATTTCACGTCCGACAGCTCCAATAGCACACCGCTGAAATTATTCATTTCACGTCATTTCAATGTGCACCTTCTCTGCAGCGTCTGTGATCTTCCCAGAGAGCTTGTCCAGTTGGTCTTTCACATCCTTGGCATCAGTGTCAGCCCTCTTGCCCAGAGGCAGGGCGCCCACACACTCTTCTCCTTTTTGACAAGGCGGGGTTCCCTCTGGTGGACACAAATCTTCACCCTCACACTGGAGAGGGGTGCAGGGCTCTGTGCGAACACTGCCACATACCTGAAAAGTCACAAATGAAGATGGATTTAAAGGGGAAAATTTAAAGAGCTAACAGGCTGATTTCCATGAAAATGACTGAGTACATTTTTGCTCTCCAGCTCCTTTCCTTGTAGAACTTGTTACAATGATTTTTCTGGATCACATTCATGTTCTGCATGTTTTTTCTTCACAAATGACAACATGACACATGACAAAAGTCAAATTACCGATGGTCTTGATGATCTCTTTAAGCACTGCAGATGCCTCTGCTGGATGAAAATGTCCCTGCATCATGCTGATGAAGTGGGGCCTGCTCACCTGTTTAGCCACGGGAGTGAGGTCAGGTCGGGAAGCCATGCTCTGGTTCAGTTTGTCCAGATCTTTGGTGTTGGCTGGCTGTACTTCGTTTTGGAGGTCCATAGTCTCTTCTCTGACATCAGCTGACTCCTTCACCATTTTCCCGCTGTCATCCACTTTCTTAGCCGCATCTGTAGACTCGTCGTATGCTTTCTTGATGGCATTAAGTGCGTCTGAAAGTGCTCCTGAATAGGACAGAAAAACATGAGTATATTTCATCATATAAAAATGTCTGATGGTCAGACATTCTCCCCAATCAATGTTCAATGTTTGTGCCATACATTGTGTTTTACATGATCCATGACTAAAAGTGAATGTAGCAGTGACTGAGGTGTCTTTCTTTCTGACCTGTATTGTTGAAGTTCTCCCGTGCATTTTTCTTGGCATTGTATTCAAGAGTGAGGCGGGCCAAGAGATCCTTTAGGTTGTCCAGCTGTGAGTCCAGACCTGGGGTTTTTGCCAGGGGTGAAAGGTCATTGTTGACCTTTTCCACTTGGTCCCTGTGAGAAAAAGAGTTCAGTGAGAAAAAAATCTGTACAAAATAAGGTGAAAAATGTCAGAGAACATATCCACAACAAGAGAGGAGAGCTTTATAAAGAGTTGATCACTACTTTCATTTTCAAACCATTAGAAAAATCTCTTGGCCATGTTCATCTCTGAAGTTCTCAGCATTACCCCACCTGAGCTTTCTGAGTTGGTCCTGAGCATCATCGATCTGTTGGGCAGTGCTGGGTGGAAAGGTGATGGAGTCCCGGATCAGCTTCAGGCTGGCCTCCAGGGCGCTGATGCGAGGTCCAAAGTTCCCAGTAACTCCAGGGCGAGTGGGGAAGTTGAAGGAGAGTTTCTCCAGAGTTAAACTGAGGTTCAGTCTCTGGGCGTCCAGGGTGAAGAAGCAGGAGGGACACATCTCACAGGCAGGGAAGGAGTCGCAGTGTCCTCGACTACAGGTGTCACAGCGAGTCCCGGTGATGCCCGGCCGACACAAACAGGCCCCCGTCTGCTTGTCGCAAACCTCTGGAAGAGTTCCTTCAGGATCGCACCTGCAGGCTGGAGGAGAACAGACAAGAAGGTCAGAAGAGAAGAAATACAAATTCAAGCGCTTGTTGGACAGCCTTTCACTTAAATGCTGATATTTAGAAAGACTTTGTGTTGTGTTTTAATTCATTATGGATTAACCTGCCACAGTAATCTGTTAAACCCCCAAAGTTTCTACAAGCCAGATTCACCTTAAATGACTAAAATGTGAATCGTAAATTAATCAATAATCCAAGAATACAACTGTTACAACTGATGCATCCAAAAATGAAGGGCTTCTGAGAATAAAATGGACTCATCAAAAAGGGCTGACTCACCTTGGCAGCCTATGAGAGGATCTCCATACGTGTTCTCCGGGCACTCAGTACATGTTCGGCCTCCAAAGCCTGGTCTGCACGGACACTGACCTGTCACCTGCAAAGAAAGAAACAGAGCTGATTTTAGTGTCACTATCAGTGAGGACAAATACAAGAGTGTCCTTATTTTCATAATTCATCACCAGTTTTTTAGGGTGTCATGACTTATTTTCATTTTATCCCACATTTTGTCTATGTAATGCACCTATATTGTGGGAAATATTTCCCATCTTTCCGAGAGTAAGTTAAGAGGGTTTAGATATTTTAGAGCTGTATGATATAAATATATAGAAAATGTGTAATAACTTTTTTGTAATTGATAAATTAAGTCATTCTTTAAGCAAAAATACCAAATCACATTTTCTGGTTATAGCTTCTCACTTGTTTCCTAATACTTGGCTGCTATTTTGTAATTTACTATTTTAAACTGGTTGTCTTTTGGTTTCAGACTGTTGTCAAACAAGCTCATACCTTGTCACAAGTATCACTGTATGACCTGGTGGGGTCACAGCCACAGAGTTCACAGCGTCGTGATTGGAGAGGCTTCCAGTAGCCTTTTGAACACACGTCGCAGGTCAGGCCATGGAAATGTGAGTGACAGGGACACTGACCAGTTACAGGATCACAGACATCTGACAGTGACCCATCTGTAGAACAGGAACATCCTGCACAGCAAAGGTAACACCAGAGTCAGGAAGAAATACTGGACACTTTGATCAGATTCCCATACAAGTATGCATAACTAGAATACTGGCAGCAATAACAATAATAAAGGGTTACACGTTATATCTTGATTTTTACATTTCAAAACACCACAGCTGCATGCCCATTGGATTACTTGTACTAACTACTATTTTAAACATTCAGGAACATGCAGTGAATTCATTTGTCCAACCAAGCTAAGTTAAAATATTAGCGACTGTGGTGTGAAAAGAGGAGTTTGATGACTCACTGGAGCAGCCCAGAGGGTTGGAGGCGCTCAGACCGTAGTAGCCTCTCTTGCAGCGTTCGCAGCGGGGACCTTCAACATTTGCTTTACACTGACATGAGCCTGTGTTGTCTTCACACTGGCCCCCATTCAGCGTCCCCTCAGCACTGCAGATACAACCTGGCAGCAACATAGACACCGACATGAGCAGCTCATCAGCAGTTGTACCTACATAAATATATTCAAGTTCAAATTGCTCTTTATTCCAATAATGAATCACTCACGTATGCAGGCATCAGGACGGTCCATTTGGCTGCGGGGGTTTGGCTGGTACCCTGGGGCACATTGGTCACACTTTGGTCCTGTGGTGTGGTGCATACAGTTCTCACACACACCTCCACTCGTCCGGCCACTGGCCTCGTACACTCTCTGGTCGAAACGACAGCGCTGGGCGTGGTTATTACACTCACAGCCTGAGGAGGGGAGAAAGTGTTAGTGCTCAGTATGTACACAATGGTTTAATATGGGTGTGAGTGGCGTTATGTCTTTTGTCTAATCCTTTCACATTAGCACATAATGGATGCCTGCAGAAATCTCCAGGTCACCCTTGATTAGGAAGACGTATGAATGAAGTCTTACGTTTGCAGGTGTGAGTGTTGCCCTCCTCTGCAGGTCTCCAGGGCAGATCATTGTAGAGATCAGCACAACGCTCACAGTTAATACCATCTGTGTTATGCTGGCAATCACACTGAGGATTCACAAGTAAAGAGAGAATACAAAGAAAAATAAGTCATGAGAAGATATTTAAATCGCACATTAAAGGTGAGGTGGATCACTCTGGTATCACATCTCTAAGCTGTCCCAGAAGGCATTTTCAAGTGAGATACATTTAAATGTGTCAGTACGTCAGTATGCACAAAGTTGGAGTGGACTCTTAAGGGAGACTTCACTCAGGAAAAGAAGTGGTGGCTGGAGCAAAGCGCCCTCACACACACACCTGTATGCTGTTGTACAGTGGGTTGTTGTAGGTCTCTGGCAGGCATCGGTTGGCGTGTCCGTGGCACATACAGCTGCCCATTACCCTCATCTCTTTCAGGGCGTAAAACCTACTGAGAGCTCTGCCTGGTAGATGTGGCACATCACCGAGCTGTGTCAGCCTCACCCTCAGCCCCGTTATCCCAGACACACCTGTGGAAGAGACAGCTGTCAGTCAGCGGGCCGCAACCTTTGAGCCGGTCTGTAGTGCGTCTGTGATGATTCAGGAAGTCATTCAGGACTCTACAAGAGACTTACTTTCAATTTTGTGGCTGTCGGGGCCTGGAGCATACGCATACTGACGCAAAGGACTGAACTGGATCTGGAAAAGAGAAATGTACATATTTTTATTCTGCATATTATCCTTTTGTTCTCCATCACAGGATGTTTTGCTCTTATTTTACAAACCTGCACAATACCGTAATCCAACACTAAGTCTGTGTTATCTTTAAACACAATAAGTGATTAATCAAAAATAAATAATGAGTTTGTGCTTACCATGTGATCTTGGTATGGGTTGACTCCATTAGGGGGCAGTGTGTAGCAGTATGTATCATCCAGGGTAAGGGGTGTGTTTGTGGGGACTCCAGGAAAAGCTCTTTCACAGTCTGTTGCCAAGTAGAGAGCAGGCTGCCACGTCCGCCCATTATCCAGAGTCCTCTCTATGACAAACTGACTGGGACGAGGACCCTTCAAAGAGAAACAGAGAAAAGATGTCAGGTTTAAAATGAATAAACAAAGTAAGCAAGGGAATAAAGATAGAAAAACTGGGTTTTTTACTGACGTGTTTCATCCTATAAAATTAATCATTTTAAAAAGTATGAATCTGATCATTTATCCAACTTTAAGCAGAAAAGAAGTCCTTTGTGTTGTTGGTGATTGTCGGCTCTGTCATACCTTGAAGCTGAGCACCAGGTTGTCAAGCTGGAACAGGTTGTTGAGGTCCAGCTGGAGAGTAACTGGATTCACCTCTACAGGACAAACAAGCAGAACAGCATTTCTATCAGGTGCCCTACATGTGAGACTGACAGCCTTGTTTTTAACAGATGTTCAGAGAAAAAGACATCGTTTTGCTTAGTTTTATTATTTTCAGCCAGATTTGATGTGTTTTGTGAGTTAATGAGTTACAGTTAACATGGTCTTAACGTGGTTCTACTGACAGAAAGAGAGGAGAATAGAAAGAGCTTGGATTAAAAATTCTCTCTTTCTGTCCTTGTCTCTGTCTTTGCCCACCTTTCCTGGACTGCCACCATCTATCTGGTCCAGAAGTAGACAATACATCCTGCACAGTGTGGGCCAGCTGGCCGTTTGGGTTCCTGGAGTCACAGGGACAACACTTCATCCTCCTCTAAGGAACAAAAAAACAGACAAAACAAAAAATAAATAACAATGCATTCATTTGATTATCATCACCAAATCAACCTGAACTTGAACCTCCCTGCAGAGCTGTCATATTTGGTGTCTGTATGTATGGAATTGTGTCACTGTGAGTGTCAAGTATTTGTCTTGATAGTGACCTCTGGACCCAAGAGCCAACTTCCAAATCTGTCTCTATGCCTCTCTGATATGCCAGGTTGATAAGCTGGGTCACACAGCCACCACCGGGAGATTAAAATCGATATGCCTCAGATGGGAAGCCTGTTGACTACCAGAAGTCTGTATGTACATGTGCAAACAACAGACAGCTGATTAAGGTCCTGAACTAAATAAAAGTGAGCAAATAATGTCCAAACATCAGCTGTTGGATCAAACTTTTCAAGGATGTACAGGAATAGAGCTGATGAGCTACATGCTGTTTGTGAAGACACTCTGTATGCCTGCATATATGTTTATCTGGATAATTCCCCACACAAGCCTTCAGATCACTGACAGCTGTGCCGTTGCTTTCACCAGTCAATATTTATTAAGTCCCTCTCTATGCTGGGTACTCTGGGCATGTCTGCCAGTCTGGCACACAGACCATGGCTGCTTTCCCTGTAGGGGAAAGGTCCCTCTGGGTGTCTGATTGTTACAACATAAAGACCTTGATAATGTTTTCTCCCCTCAGTTACGTGCCTCAATGCACTCACAAACACTAAGGTGCAATAACAATTGTTTTGATTTTTTTTTTGCTCAGGTTACTGTGGATAGTGCAGAGGCCTGGTCCTGGGTAAAAGGAAATTTTAACCTGCGACAGTCCCATTACAAACAAACGGGAGGAAAATCTAGCTGGGAAAGTTTGCAAAACACTCGATTTACTATTGCATTTCTACAAAGTCAAAGTCATCAATGAAGCCTGATAAGTGCTCAACTTAAATAACTTACTTTCACTGTGCCTTTGATCACACCCGTCTGTCCACACCCTGTTAGTCTGTAGCCCTGGCTTTCTATTACACTCTAAACCAGTCAAACTGAGATTACGCAGGTGACATCATCTCTGATGTTGTCTCAGACTTTACAAAAACCCTTTAAAAGCCAGAAAGAACTCTTGTGAAAGTGATCTTTGTATAGGAAACAAATTGTAAAACCATGTAGTTATTTAAAGTGAAACACCACCAACAAAGTAAAAAAGTTCCTTTTCTGTTGAGAATCATCAACAGCTTTAGCAGCCGGCGAGTGACTGTGACAACTGGAATGAGTCCAGGACGTGTTTTAAGTTGTCAGTAGAAAGACTTTGAATGATAACATTTATGATCTAGTGTCACCAAAAACATGTCCAATCAGTAAGAGTTATTACTGTAGCAAGTATGATGCCCACACCACCAACACCCTCATCTGTGATTGTCTGAGCAGAGTGTATGAGATGTCCGCCGTGGTAAGTGCAGGTAGGCAGGGTTTTTAAACCTGCACCAACCAGGTCACTCCCAAAAATGTGCCTGAATCAATACTCCTTTCTACCAAAAGGTCAATCTGGTGTCATCTTTGGACCTTGACCTCCTTTTCTGTGTAATATATAACCCTCAGCATTAAGGCGTCTATTGTGTTTAGTAAATCAAATTTCCTTGACCCAGCTGCTGTTCACATTTCATGTCTCAGTGTTCCCACAGCTCTGACAAATCCTCTTCAACACCACTCACACACGGCATTTTTCTGATTTTGTGTACAACTCTATGTCAATATATGATCTAACTCTAAGTTACTCTAAGTTAAATCATTACACAATAACCACAACAGTGGTCTGTATAACATCCATGAATTCATCAATTAATATTTGTTTTATGTGTTATTTTGTTCATAATTATAAACCACTAACAATAATCAAATAATTGGTTCAGGGGTTTAAAGAAACATTATCTTTGAGTCATCATTATGACCACTGAAGATCACAGAGATGTCAAACAGATAAAGTCCAGTCGATAAATTCTGAACTTCAGTTCATCCTCCTCCACATTAACAGGCCCCTAACCTACAAACCGCAGCTTCACTGAGTCCTGCAATGACCCCAGACTTGTATAATACATGATAACTGTCATGTAAGCCGTGTGGGAGAACCGTTCAGTAATATGCTCACAAACTCACTGCAACTTCAATGCAGTTCAAGTTCATTTGTAGTGTGTAAATCTTTTCTCATTGCGTAACAGTGAGTCTTATCTAATCATAGATGACGGCTTCACCTCAGTTACCCCTGTTAAGAATGACAGTGAGACTTTTCTTAACTTTATAAGTTAAAACAATTCCACATGGGAAAGTTTTGGCACTCACACTGTTTATATATAGTCACTGCCAACTGACTCTTAAATCAACTGAATTCAACTGATTCTTAGTCAGGACATAAAGTCTATATTTAACATGATAAAGTGGGTTAGCTAAACAAGCTGTGTCTGATATATCAGGCATGTGTGTTTGCCAATTAATATAGCCACATATTACCACAAAAACAAAGCTCTAGTACCAATACGAGAGTTTTAAACGTTGCCTATGTGAATGAGAGACCCAAAGTTTCAGCCTCAGAGATGTCGCACTTTATCAAATCTGAGAAATTAAAGTGAAGTCGACGACTGCAGCTGCTGCAAGTCGACCTGGTCGACTGCACGGGACACTGAGATATCAACAACATGTCTATTCCCACATCGGCAGGAATCTGCAATACAAAATGTCACAATTTACAGGATATGTGGATACACTGTTACATTTTATTACCACACCACTCTCAAAACGTTCAAACACTATCTACAATTACTATCAAAGTATTCAAGGACATGGTTACTCCAGGACAAAAGATCAGTCTACACTGTTTTAATTTACTCATTTATTACCCTTAATTATCTGTAACAATCTGCTCCAGTGTGATGAAGCACATCCAACAAGATGTGACTAGTGTTCTTCAATGACTTTTATCTTTATCACTGTACGTCTTCATTGGTAGTCATGTATGTGTGTGTGTTTGTTCCTGTGTGTCAGTGGTGAGATGCAGCTGAGTGTTCCTGCCCCTCCCTGTCTGGATCAGGTGTGGCTCAAGTAAAGAAAATAATAAGGGAAAGCGTTGATTAATCGGAGCGAGTCTGTGCGTAACACATGTATGCATTCCCTGAGGCGCGTTCAACACAGCGCACGCACACTGGAAGGTATGAAGGTGGTGCAACATCAACACAAACATAACATGTCTGTCAGTGCTGCGCTGCTGTTTAGGCTGAATTTGGATCTCTGAGGTTTATCTTGAGAGATATCAGAATGAAAATCACTGAAGGAAACGCTAACATGCACATGTTATAACGTTTTCCCCAAGTAGGGAACTTTGTCATCATTTTGAGCTGCAAGAAGTTAATTTAAAATGTACTGTACTTTACTGACTTGTCTACTTAGCTCCAGATTGAGAGACTTTTTTTCTCCACTATATTTCTAAGGAGACATAATACCTGATCCTCCACACAACATAGTCCCATAGCAGTTTTAGTTTTTTAGTAGATGTTTTAGAAACAGGGTCTGTGTGAAAACTCACACTACAAACAGGATTTTATCTCACATCAGAGGCTCCAAATTGCAACATTACAGGCTGGACGCTGGCTCGCTGTGCGCCCTCTGCTCATTTCAAAATCAGCATTCAAATCCAGTTATGGTAGGTTTGTGCTGAACCAGCAGATGTGCTGGCGAGGGGTTTTTCCAGACGTTGGTCAAAGAGTACAGTTGCAACATGATGCCTTGGCACTGAAATCAGACTATTTCATAAAAGAAAAGCAGGCACTCCGGCCAAAACCAACACAGGCTCCATCCTGCATGTGTCTGTCTGATCTCTCACCTCCTGATGGTGCAAACCCCACGTAGAGACCCACGTGCGGCCTGGGTGACCACAGCTGGGTATCTATGGTTTTATCCCATCTCTTTCTCTGCCTCTGACTTACTAAAATGATCACAGAGGCTTTTCAGAGATGATATGGGGCAAAAGTGCAACACAAACTTGTGTCTCAAATCATCCTTGATCCACAGAGATGAACGTCCTTTAAACATAGGACTGTGCTCTTACCTGTTCGTATGGGGTGCAGTAGACCTCGGAGCCAGTGAGGCCGCAGGTGGAGGAAGCATGGAGCTGGTGAGCCCGGCCCAGGAGCAGGTCTCTGCTGGGGGGGTAACAAGCCCCGCGAGAGCAGTCAGTCTGGGCCTGTGATACTGCAGCTATGGCTGTCAGGAGGAAGGCAGCACAGTAAGAAATGAGATGAAGGTATTTACACAAAACATCAATATTCCAGTTCACAGTCAATACTGACATTTATTGTGATAAGCACAGTCCAAAACAGGAACGTAACGGTGACGTAACGTAATATCAAAGTAATGAAATTCAACTCTACCTTTTCTAACCCACAGAACAAAATCAGAACATACAAAAAACATTTTCTGCCATGAGTTTAACACAACATTTTATCATTATTTATAATGTAATCTTTAGTATTTGTATTAGTTATAGTATTAGTATTTGCATGGTTGGAACAATAGATACTTTAAGAATAATTCATCCATCTCACTCCTGCAGCTGAACTTCACACACTGCAGTGATGTGAATACAGTATTATAATACAGAGTACACTAACATTTTTACTTTTGTTTACTATAAATGAGACTACATACTGTAGGTACAACATTTATCATAATCAAGCTTTTCTCAGAACAGATGAGATTATAGATTATGTTGGTTATTAAAGTTAGTCCACCTGTTAAAAGTAAACCTTGTTGTTTACTCTGAATGTTCATGGTAGAGGCATTTCCTCACAGATTATTACACTCACCTTAATTACATGAAACTTAACTCAACCATCTCTAAAATTAACCCAAGTATTAACATGACAGTGTAACTGTTTGCCTGAACATAACCTTGACTGATCAATTACAGAGAAGACTTCTGTCCATTGCCACTGTAGGGTCCACAATTCAGAAGAAAATAAGAATTTATGCCATGTTAAAGAGTTTTGCTCTCCTAGGCAATGTTTTTGGAGTTTCCTGTTTCTAAAGTAACACTACTTTGACTCCAAACGGCCATGGAGTATATTTACAGTACTCAAGAGGGATGCTCTCTTGTGCTTTGAATAACAGTTTTCTTTGTATTTCTATGGATAATTTGTAATTTGAAGACATATACTTACAAATGAAATAATTATATATATGATAATATATATGATAAATGATAATAAGTATATATGAATATAAAAAATATATATGGAATTTGAAAATATCCTAGTATTCAGTAGTTTCTTTAAAGTAATGGCCTTGTCAGGGTGGAACAGCCTGAGGCAGACTGATGAAATCCTTTCAGTGTTAAGTGCTCAGTGAACGTGTGCCATCACGACCAGAGAGTATGCAGGTTGTTATTCCAGCCAATCACTGCAGCTGCTCTACTCATGCAAGTCCCTCCGCAAGAAAATGGAAAGATCAGTGGAAGCAGCAGCTGTAGTGTTTCGCTGGATCGAATACCTGCATACTTCAAATGAAGTATGAATATAAACTTCTGGTTTGGAAAGTTTCAGGTGAAAGTTGCAAACTTAAGTTTTCAACTTGGCAGATAGCCTACACTAAAACAACAGATAACAAAGAGGAAAAGTCTTACCAGCTAGAAGTAAAAGTGTTCTCATGTTGTGTTCCGCCAGTGAAAAAGTCTGGAGCAGATGAGAAAACTATCAGCAAGCAGAAATAATCAAACACAATCCAATCCAGTGGACTTGCTGGTGTGAGACTCACCTGTTGGTCAGCTCTGTTATCTGCTGAATTAAAGTGTGTGTTGGTGCCAGGCTGCTGCTTTATAAACACTGTCTCACCTGGACGGTATGATACAGTGTGTGTCAGAGTCACACCCTTCACTGCCACTCCCTTCACTCCATGAATCAACACATACACACACAGACACGCAGGCGGACGCAGACACACAGTCAACACAAAGACACCAAGGAGAGGCAAACCGCCTCAAACAAAGACTAAACTTTGTGTAATAAAACACTCTGGAGACCTGAAATACAAAACTAAACCTGATCAGATCTACTTGTGGGCTAATGTGGAGCTCCATCATCATGTCAAAGTGCCAAAATGTAAATTCTTCCAATAAACTAAGTAAAACTAAGTATTTGTAGCAATACAAAAACATGCTTCAACTAAGAAAGTTACACTGAAATCAGCAGAAAATAAAATAATGAAAAAATGGTCAATTTTGTATTTTGCAGAAAAACTGAAGAAAACTCAGAAATCAGAAGAAAAATCTAAAATGTCTCAGTTGTTTAACAATGCAGGGGAGAGGGGGCTGATTAAAGTGTGATATAAAATGTTGCACCTCTTGTATCATTCATACAGAAAGATTGCAAAGTATATCAATTTCCTGTGCACTAGCTTCCAAAGCTGGCAACATTTGTACAAACTGTGTAATTGATATGATCAGTAACAGTGGAAGTGGACACAGTGTATGTTTGGCTGAGATTCTTTTCCACAGAAGCTTATCACAGAATGAAACACTTAGATTTCATCAATGCCAAAAGTCATGTCAATTAAAAAGTCATGCCGCCAACCATGTCATACCATAAATGCACTGTGTGTGCACAGACACAATGCTGACACTCTTTGGTCTTTTCCGTTCACTTCTCTTGGATGTCACACAGACAATCTCACTCGTTCCTCCCCAGATAAAATATATGCCCTGTAGGCAGTGTTCAGGCTTTGCCAGGCTGTGTGGTAACTGCTGTGTGCTGGAGTCCTGCCGATCATTACCTGGGTGGAAAGAAATAGTAGCCCGAGGGCCAGCTGAGCACACGTTATGTTTTTCTCCACTCTCCGCAGACACACTGACTAAGTTCAAGTACAGGGTGTGTCTTCTGACTCAACAAACACGCACATAGGCTACTGTGACCATACAACTTCAGACAAGTACCATCACGCCTTCAATCACTCTGGATCGCTGTAGCTGTGATTTATTTCTTAGTAACAGCCTGATGTTTCCTCTCTTGGCCCTTAGTAACAATTAGATGGAGTCAAGGCTGCTTATATTGGAGACTTTGGCATAACACTATAAGATGGTAAACTTCACAGAAGAGCAGAGAAGTGAGAAAAACTAACATAGTTTGGAAAAGTAACTAGACTAAACACCACTGCAACAACATAAGAGCTTCACAGTAAATGTCTGAATGCCAGGAAATGTGTCTGTAAGTGTTCTGTACTAAAGTTAATTAATGCAGGTATAAAATATGAATCAACTAAGATAAGGAGTACACACTCACACACACACAGTCTAAAGTTTAACTTCAAGTTTCTTTGTAGCATGTTAATCATCATCATGTAAACATAGTGAAATGTCTGTTATCTCCTTTTGCAATAAAAATACAGGTAAAAATCCCAGTGCTGGCCTGGCTGGCTGACTTTAACTTTTAAGTAGGTGTTCACCCTAAAATGTAATGAGTTTTATGTTACAGACATAAGGGCCAAAAGGAAGATGATTTCCCCCAAGGTGACTGTGATCATTGGTTTATTAGGTACACCTGATACGTACACACGACCCAAGGTAATAATAAGTAAGTAAGCAAGTAAGTAAGTAAGTAAATAGGTAGATAGATAAATAAATATATATAAATTAATAAATAAATACATAAATGAATAAATAAAAAAACAACTGTTAACTTAAGTCATGCAAGTCCTATTAAAACGTGTGTCAGATTAGATGTTAATCCTCTGTAGAAAAAAACTGGCAACATAACCTTCTGTTGAGTTGTTAGTATCAAAATGATCAGGGGTTTGATTTGCATTTATTTTCTTAATATGTGCCTGCAACACTTACTCAGTTCAAAACTTCCCTCCCTCATAATAACCTCACCTTGTAGTTCTATCGATACGCGAACGAGTGTGAGAGGGAACTTGCATTCCAGACCCAAAGCTAAAGAACTAGTTAAATTAGCAGTATATGACCTTTCCATGACAGGAGCAAACACTTAGTGAACACGCTAACAAAGACCCCTATTGTGCACAGACAAACAACAATACCACGTTCACCAAGTGCACGTGCTAAATGTCAGCCAAAGACTTAAGGCTGCACTCTCTCTGCTCCTATGGGCTCCCTCTAAAGCTCCTTTCAAACATTGAGATTAACATCAGAAGACTTACAAATGCTTTACCACCACTTCTTGACCCAGTTGCACCACTTTATTCATTTAAAAGAAAAAGCACACATTCCTTTTGAACAATGGGGTCAAAATAGTAAAACACAACACAAACACAGTGAAGTGAACATAAATTTGGGTGGTGAACAACCAGACATAAAGAGCCTCAGATAAAACTAATAAAGCTAATGAGTACGTTGGATAAAAGCTTCTTCTTATGTGAACTATGCCCCAAAAAACGTAGCCTTCCTGAGATAAGAATTTTAAGACAGGAGCCAATATTTTAATTTAGCTGTATCGACCTATAATGTTTTTTCCATGAACACATCGGAGAATAGAAAAGATCTCACTACTCCCACATGAACACACTAAGCTCAGCAGAGCTGGATGCTTTGTAGCTGACTGCTGCTGGACGAGGGACTTCTGGAGATTTCATTCCAGCACTGTAGTGTTCATTTTGATGAGGAAGAAGAGGGGACTGAATTGGAGTACAAAAATAAAAACGATATTTATATCTATCATGCAATCTCTTTGAAAGGTTGCTCCAAACTATCTTTGAATGAGAGCACATTTAGCAGTTCCAGAGTGTAGTTGAAAGTTATCTTATTGTGTGACTTGAATTTAAATTATACCTACACAGTAAATTTCGCAGCGTTAAATACGCAGTGTCAAAGTTCACTGACTCTTTCAGAGTTGTTACAACAACAGATGGAGTAGAATTCCCCCTAGTGTTGGTGAAATTTTCCAGAGTTAAAAGACGTCGTGTTGATTTGACTCTGGAAAGCCCCGCCCACGTCGTCCTCGCTCAGAAGGTTGAAGAATTTTGTCGACGCCATTATCTCCTCCACGAACAACTGCGGTAAGTTTCTCTGCATTACACATTAACCCCAATTTATGTCGACATTTTTAACAGAAATGGCATTTTGTTGTGCAACATTGTGTTGTTGTCCCCCGTATTTGAGCTGGTTTTGTATCTAAACACCAAATTCATAACGGCTAACGTGACCGAGTGAATTGCTAGCTTAAAATGTGCGCGAGTCCAACTTGACCATGCCCGCAAAGGCTAATAAACTTCGCAATATGATGTGGAGGGCTAGTTTTGTTTTATTCAACATAGCTTACATTCTAGTAAAATTTCTGGGAAAATTGCGGTGGGTTGAGAAAATTGAAAAATTGTGACAATGAGGAACTATGTGCTGCAGGTACCATGCTGATTGGTGAAGTCCAGAAATTTGTTAGAATAACTGAGCCAGATCTGAAAGAATTTTTGTTTGCAGGTAAGAAATTGATTTTAGAATCAAGCGTTGCCCTGGAAGCTTTAAGGTGTAACAGTAACTGTAATTGTAACTTTTATTGCATGCTTTACTAAGAGGTGATATTATGAGTAATTTTATTTCACTCATTAATTCATTGATGTGTATTCAAAAGGAATGTTCCAGATTCATTATATATTTGTAAGTATGAGACCAACATAAACTCATAAGTCTGATTTACAGAAGCATTTTTTTTCTGTAGCATTTGAAAAGTTTGGTGTGCCAGCTGTGAGAGAAGGTGTGAAGGTTGTTGACAGTTCCGGGACTGAGTTAGATGAGGATGTATTTGAGGATGTAGTTAAAGATCCCTCAGCTGGAGTGCTAACCATCAAATATGAAAGTGGTTTGTTTCAGTTACATTTGTACTTTATAATGCATTATTTAATAAATATGCTAGTTCCTTGTAGTTAATGTTTTGCCTTCCATCTGCATCTCCTATCATGGTTAGAGTCTGTCTCCATCGTACCATCTCCTGTGCAGTCTGAACCACCATCCCTTGATTCGTTTGATTCTGGAGATACAGACATCCTTTCAGAGAGTCCTTCCAGTAAACGGCAGAGGCTGGACACAGAAGCCAAGCACGTAAGAATTAACACACAAACACCAGCAGGAATTATTTTAGGCCGCCATAAAAAAGAATATAGTGTTATTTTAATAACCATGGTTATTAAGATCATTTTTTAAAATCCCTGCGTAGGAAGAGAATTTCATGTATTTGCTAACAGTGACTAATGTATTACTGGGGTATATTCTCAACATACCGAATTGTTTTGCTTTTTGTTTGAAATTGGTGGAATCCATTCTCACCAAGAAGCCTGGTGGACAACGCATAATAAATGAATATAATCGAAGCAAGTCCCTGACAGATGAAACCAGAAGGAAGATGGTTAACACACTGGCAGCTGACATGATGGAGAAGAATGGGTAATTTGTTAATAGTTTTTAGTTTGCTCAATGTAGTTTATACATTAAATTCAAATTGTTGTTAAACCCAGTGCATACAACAAAGAAATCTTTATTTTTTTAAATCCTGCAGTACATCACCACCTAGACAGGTGAAAGAAGTGTATGCCAGAGGAATTGTGAGCTTATTCCCCTACCTCAGAGATCCATTCTCCAGGAACGGTTATGTAAGTCACACACTATAATGACTGTAATAATGTTAAATGCTACATTGAAATGTTTTGTTTTCCACCATAACTGTGTCCAAAGTCACTTTGAAACAACTTAACTTAAAAAAAAATGTCATTAATAGAATGGTTGTTTTTGTTATATTTTTATTCTCCAAGGAGCATTATTATGATGGCGAGAGTGGCACTGGGTACCTGGCCTGGAGGATTAAAACTATTCAGAGATCCACTGCCAGAGAGAGACAATCATCATATGGAGGTAACACTATAATAATATTGAAAGAAGATCTGAAACTTGGTGTATGGAGTTGTTTTTTTGCTTGTAAGTATATATGGTTGTCAAAATATGGTATGTAGCATCATCTGAAGGAACATCACATGAAGATGGGCCTGGAGGACCAGCTGCCAGACGAGAGTCCCACTTTGTTCCAGAGACTGTCCTGAGTGACGATGAGTGTAAGGAGGCCATCGCACTGATTAAACATTCAGCTGATGAGGACACAATCAAGAAGAAGATGAAGCTGACATTTAACTTTCGCCGCAACATGGTCCTCGACCCCTAGCAGTCAACCAATGTACTATCTGTCTTTCCACGTTTCAAAGATGTCAAAGGCTTGGTAATTATTATTTATTTCATAGTTTTGTAAAAATTATGTGTGTATTTAGTGACAGTCAAACAGTAACACAATTCATTGGGCTGTGATATTTTGAAATTTTCACCCATTATCCTCACCCAAGGTGGAACAAGATTTTGTTCTGATGTTTGGAGAGGATGTCTCAA
>JBAJHX010000096.1:25491729-25506109 GCA_037176925.1 Amniataba percoides
ATAAGGACCAAATACACTCAGATACAGTGTTAAATTTAACTCTTTAAGTGTTGATTTAACACTGCGAAATTTACTGTTTTTCTTATAGTAGTAAAGTATACTTTACTACTATAAGAAAAATCCTCTTAACTATTTAGAGGCAAGAAGAGGCCAACAAATATTTATTTTTTTTAGAGGGAAGAGCAGCTTATACGGGGCTTCACTTTACTGCACTGGGAGGGGGCATCATGGAGGGCTTTGTCATGTTTGATCCAAGAGGACGCCTTGTTTTGTTTTTTTTGTTTTTTTTTTAGAAAATGTGGGTACAAGGTGAAATCAGTTGCTCTGATGTGAATATAAAAAAACAGAAGACCAGGTAAGTGCAGTGGACAAGAAGCCTGTTCCATACTTTTCCCTCTTGTCTATGTAAGAGATAAAATCCATGTATGTTCCTTTTTTGGATTAGATACATTTTTTAATTTTATTTATTTAATTATTTTTTGGTACATATTCATTTGTTTATCATTTTGGCCATGGGCACCTCCCCCAAGTTTTGCTTGGACTGCATCTACTCATATTGAACTGGTCAACCCTGGAAGTGGGGACAGAGGGGAGTGATATTTTTGTGCTGTGCTCTGGTTTCCTCTAATCCGACCATAACTGAGTGCTGGGGCAGCTGAAGCGCTGTCACATACTCTGTTCTGATTGGTTGTTTGCATTCAGGTGAGGTGGATTCTTGCCCAGTGACCTTAGAGGTAGCAGGTAGAGCCAGAGGAGCCTGACTTTTATCACATTAACCTTTGTTACATATTCATGGCCTGGATGTATCCCCCTCTAATGCTCCCTGTATCCTCGGTTTTGACTTTTGATTATTTGATTATGTAGCTTCTATCTTGTGTCCCTTCAATGTTTTGTTTATCTCTTTATCCGTGTTGTATCATTTATTTGTCCACACTGAATGGCTGTTATTGGCACTATATATGAGATGATTTGGCTGTTTGAAAAGAGATGTTTTAGACATACTGCAGTGTTATATTTAAAAATTCTTTTCAACTATTAATTTTTTTTTCTGAGGCAAGAAGTAAAATTAAAATTTTATGAGGGCCAAAACTCCAAAGAAGTTGTCTGTGTCATAACAGGAAACACACACAGGTGTGAGTAACACTGATGTTTCCATGTTGTTCAGGTGTGCCAGTGAGCCAACCTGCACTAACCAGGGCTGTGAAATCTGAAATATCCACACAACTTATCATCGTTTTAGTCACACCAGTCTGCAATTTAAAACGTTTCTGCTAGATCACAACAGCATTATGAATAAAGCAATATGATTGGCTCACTAAACTAGAAGCCAAGATCCAAAACATTTTAAAATATTTAGGTATAAAGAAAAATATCTGTACATAATATGTATTTTGTGTATTACATACATATAAATGTATACTGTACATATCTAATCTATATTTCCAACTCCCATTTTAGACTGCAAACACAAAGGTTAGTGTTATTTGTTGTCTCAGATAATTGTCAGAATCAAATAACTCGCTCTTGTTATTTTAGTTAAATGAATCTGAGGACAAACTGTTGCTGTGATCGTGTAACGTCTGCTCCTCTACGTGCACCTCGCTTCCCCTGCTGGCTCACAGACAGAATGAGAGATCATTTTTCTCTGATGACAGCAGACGCTGTGATTCACAACAAACATCTCTGTGCTTCCTGCATCACGTCAGCCAGCATCGTGAGTGTGTGTGGTACGTGTGGTCCACTCTGTGTACCGCACGGCTCCCCTCTGAGCACGGTTGCAGCAGCAGATATACTGATGATGAGGTTTACACAACCTTTCCCCTCATTTGGTGACTGTTGATGTGGAAGATTCATATGGACTTCATCAGCTGGGTAGAAAACCCCAACGTGACAGCAAACAGCCGAAGAACATCAGATGTTTGTTCCTCTTTGCGTGGTCACGCCTTTGTTACCATCTTGACCTCTGACTGAATAGTGTAATAATTACTGGAATATAATTTTCCACCAGCTTCCATTGTTTGTTGTAGTCTTTGAAACATATCTAATATAAATACATGTTAAAGTTTTAGTTCTTGAGTGGAGACTTTAATTCTGTGGATAAAAGTTTATGGAGCTTGAAAACTTTCTTATTATTGAGCAGTGTCAACAACGCCAACCACTGAATTCTTGTTTTATTCTGAAATTTTCTGATTAAATGATAATCATGTTTATTTAAAATAGTTTTATTTAGGAAGGGTGTGCAGCAGCTGTGTTAAGGAAATTACGAGGCTCCATTTATTAAACAAAAAAGAGCGACATAGATATGTAAACTTAGAAAACAGATGGAAGTAGATAAAACAAAAGTAAACGAGTGTGCTGGTTGTACAGGGCACAATGGATTTCAAATCATACAAAAAAACTGACCAATTACAACCATGATGATGAGCAAATTATGCTTATTAATTTTGGGACTCAACATCCTGATTGCAATATTATTGGAAACAGTGGCTGTTCAGCTTTTATTATCTCATCAGTTTTAGTACTTGTTTGCTTTGTTTCTCTGAACTTAATGTAGTTTTTGTGTTGTCTGTGCTTTCTTCATTCTTAGTTTGTTGTTTGTTTGCTGACAATGGTATAACTTCACCATACGGCATAACTTCAGAAGTAAACAGGCTATAATATAGCAGTCATTACAGACTCAGATCTCTCTGCTGCGGACACCCTAATGGGACATTAGTAAGAAGATTAGTGACAGTGTTGGCTGTGTAGTGAGCCAACACACAACTGGGTCAAAGTTTCTGGCTCAAAGCCTGTTTTTTTTTTTTTGTTTCCAGAGACTGGCCTCTGTGCTTCATGAATATTCATCAGCTGTCACTGTGTGAGTGGTCAGAGTGTGAGCGGGGAGAGAGGGGCTATAAATGAGCACAGTATCGAGGACAGGTGTTCGTGAGCTACAATCTGGACCTCATGAGAAGACTGGACCTGTGACCAGAACGAACATCACAGTAAGTTTTGATTTTGAAATTATTTATCTTTATCTTTTCCTTAACCAGGAGTTACATATAACAAATAACAAAATCTGACATCTGTTCTTTAGTGTTTTTTGTATTTATATGCTACACCGTAGCAACAGTTTCAACACATTTAGTATCTGTACTTTGTATTGTGTAAATTCAGGAAAGTGATTTGTAGTTTTCAGAGTTGGTGTGTGACTTGGTCTAATGGCCACACCCACCATTACACATTTCTACTTTTCCTGTTTTTAAATTGAAGTGTGCCCAACTATTTAAATAGCCAAACATACTGCGTTCACAAATGGAAGCAGCTGGATGACTGTCTAATGTTTGCCACCTTTACACGATTCATCCCTCAATTTGTTTTTTCTTTTCATAGGTTTGCATTCAACTCTCAGGTCTCAGCTGAAGCAGAGCCAATGGAGTCAGAGGGTATGCAGGAGCTGATCCCCTTCGCCAAAGAGCTGCTCAGTCAGAGGCCCAGCCGTGGTTTGCTGAAGGTCTACCTGCTGGGCTCCATGTTTGCAGTGCTGGGCACAGTCATAGGCCTCGTCGAGACCGTGTGTCACCCCTTCTCCTCTGGTGAGCCGATGGACGCAGAGATGGTCCTCATGCTGGCCCGGGACCAGAGAACTGCTGAGGCACAGATACAGCACACTGTGGGGGGGCAGGACGAGGAGGAGGAGGAGGAGAAATTGGCTCAGGAAAATGAGGCCACGACCCAGAAGATGACCCTACACAAGACTCACAGACTCAGCCAAAGGAGCGTGGCCAACCGGCTGCACGCTTCTTAAAGCTGAGAGGGTGACTTGAGATATTTATTAGGGAGCAACTCCCACCACACCACCAAGCTGTGCTACACGTACATAGTCTGAAGCTTTCAGGGCACAAGCGTCAGAGCTGCCTGCCATTCTGTGCTGCTTACTACTGATGCCTTCAAGTGCTGTTGGACATTTTTCTTTCAATGCCTTTATGCATTGAGCATGCATGGAAGACCCCCAAAGACTGCCCCAGTGAAAGAGATGAGAATATGGTGTGGGTGAAGAAGGTTCTTTATGTGACCCCATAGTGAGATTTGTCACAGAAAGTCAAAAACAGTTACAGACCTCATTTGAAAAGTAAAATGAATGAGCACTAGGAGTGCTCCATAAATTTTTTTATTTCCTGCTGAAACACAGAGTTTGGTCTCTAAAAGAAAAAGGGAAACAGCAGACAGACAAAACTTTTTCCTGCAGGATCCATTTTGTTTATATTTTCTGATCCAAAGGATGTAGTTTGTGAGGAGTACCTGAAGGCAGCACGCTGCCTGGCTGCCACAAACTGCTGTTTAGCGCCGCCTGTTGTTTGATGGATGGATCTGCCTTTCCACCCACATGCAGTGTTCAATGAGAGAAACGTTTGTTGTAAATATTGTGCTATATGCAGATACTGTAAATGTAAAAACCTTTTTTCATACCAATAAATATCATTTTATTTATTAAATCTGGTGTCCCTCTGGTTTGCATTTTTGTCCCCAGCTGAGTGAAGCTGAGAGGACAAGACAACATTTTAATCCATAAGCAGATTTGTTCAGAGTTTGATCAGTCTTGTGAAGAAGTAATTTAATTACTTAATTGAATTGAATTGAAAGAACAGAAAAAATATTTGAATAGGTAGAGATTGTTCCTGCTGTAACTTTATTAGCAAACCATATAATGACATCATATCCTGACAAACTCACTCTGCCACACTCTCATTAAAGTCTTGTTTTAGAGCTGCCAGTGAGTGTTTCATTATTTATTCATTATCATTTTACAGTGTGTGTACAGAAATAATCACACGTGCTAAAGTGTGCACATTCTATTGTTTTCAGCATTACATGGCTGTTGATTTGATTTGGCTTGAAGTGAGAACAGGTTGAAGAAATGTACAATTTAAAAATATAAAATGCAAAATGCTTGTTTGCATTATTATTCACCCACTTTAATAGGACACTCCTGAATCATCATTCATGCAGCTATTTAGTTTTACAAGTCACATAGCTCCTTAAAAGTTCAACTGCTGGTCAGTTATGATGCAAAACCCACACCAAGAAGACAAACCAGCAACTCTGCAAGAAGCTGACTAAAAAAAAGTCAGGGAAAAGATATCAGTCTATTTCTAAGTCCCTAGACTCTCTTGGAGCACAGTTAAATCAGTCATCAAAGGGTATGGCACAGGCGGTAAAGCTAAGTGCAGTTAGCTGGCCCTGCGCAGTGTGTGTTAACCTGAGATACTCACTAATGTACACTCTGGTGGTGGCTATTTGCCCTGAGCCCCTGGTGTTTTAATGGCTGACTGCACATTTTATAGGGTCACAGGACGGTTCAGCTGAGTCACTAACAGGTCCAGCAGCGTGGCTCGCTGAGATAGCACAGCGACAATGCCACCTGCCACGTGAACGCATGAGGGGGAGGCCAGTTTAAACCTGAGTCAACACAACACTCTTTGGTCTGAGAATAGTTTGAGTGATGGCCTATGTGAGAGCTGAAATGGATTTCCCATAAATCTCTGAACACATTTGACCTAAACTCAGGCCCCCTGAGCAGTTGTGTTTAATTGTGTGTGAATCACTGTGACCTTCAAAGCAGTGATGTAAGGTGAATGGTCTTTAGAGGACATCAGCTTCTGTTGTTTTTAATCTACACAGTTTAAGAGGAATTTCATACAATTCAAGTTCTCTTTACAGTAATGGCTGTGATATATTTGCCACATGGGTTGATGGGACTATGCAGGTGGGGAAAGTTTATTTAAGTCTGTTCAGTACATTAAAATCTGGGCAAACAGTTAATAGTTACAGTGCTTTTACTACCTGCTTTAAAAGATTAAGAATCATATTGTGACACTAATGCATTTGCAGAAAACTTAGCAAATGTCAACACATTTGACAAAATTAGAAATCCTCCAGCTGCCAACTTACCAATTTAACGTGGGGTCAAAAGGTCAATAACAGAAAGCCAAATCAAAGTGACAAAAGAGTTGGGTGAAATTTCTTTCTGTCTTTCATAGAAACAGGGACTTGATTTGAAAGGTTGCCAGTGGATACCAGAGGCAACACACACAGTGTGAAGCTGCTAACTTTTTGCCAAGCCCTCCCCAGTGTCCACCAGGCAGCCTCTGAGTCAGACGGAGAACAACAGGCGGCACAGTGCTGCAGACGAAGGCGTGAATGCATCCTGCTTTGAATTTTGAGGTTGGCTTTCAAACCATTATGTCTGCCACAGAGAGTCATTTTACTTGTTTTTTAACCAGTTTGAAATGTATTTTTCTAATTGTTTAAGTGTTTAACATGGCTCAAAAATGGGGACAAAAATGATTAAATTAATGTGCTGACAAGATTTATTCAAACTTGCAGAACATTTCTTAAAAGTCAAGTGAAGATTCTTTCCCATCTGATGACAAAACATCTTTGGTAGGAATACTTCACTTCAGTGTGAGCAGTGGTTCTCTTCAGTGAAGTGACAGAATATACTATATGTGATACTGTCATGCCTGCCAAAAGTTTATATTATTCCAAAAATTTCAAGCAGTTATAGATTATCTAGAGGGGAAATATAGATAAAGAGAAACAGCAGTGCATTTCTACTTTTACATTTGTATCTATTAAAACATTATAGCATGACTGCCTTGTTAATCTATTAGCACCAACTGAAAACTGAAAACAGGAGAGTCTGTAAAAATATAATTTGTGACATAATTCAAACAACTCTCATTCATCAATGTTCTTTATATGTAAGTTTGGGATAAAATGAGAAAAGAATTGATAGCTGGCGTGCTGACCTTCTCCACAGAATGACGCAAATGCAGATCTGAGTGTGTGTGAGTCATGGATATATAGAGTGTGTGTGTGTTGCCTAATGGGTGCATGGATGCACATATATTCCTGGACAGTCTCAGCAAAAAGTGAGGCAGATAAAGAAGTCTGCATGCTTCACTGTTCTGCAACCTGGCAACAAGGAGGTCAGAAACACATGGCTTGATTAAGCGATAGCCTTATGCCTTACCAAGGGCACAAGTCGAAATCCCTAAAAAGACAGTACAGGGGGCTCTGTGTAATGAGGTGACACAACACACAGTGTGGCAGAAGGAGGAAAGGTTATGGAGCTACTCCATCTAGAGGATGCCACAAAGAAAGTTTGCCTGCTGGACACATGAACACAATTTGCCTCTCACATGGAGCATCAATCTGAGTAAAAAGAGAAGACAGTGGAGCGACTCTACTGTACTCTTTATTGTGTATGAAGCCTGGGAGAGAGCTGAGGATTCTGTTTCAGAGACATTGACCCACATTTTTGATTCCCCTCCCTGCAAAGAATTTAGGTCATCTGTTGGTTTGGTTTGTTCACACCCTCATTTCCATTTCTTTTTTTGGGTAAACTTTTAGGATTCACATCAATAAATTATTACATGTGACACCTCTCTCCATATCCTTTGTGCATGTTCTGGTTTGGGTGAGTCCACTTTGCTCCAATAAAGTTCAGGAAATCTGAACACTGCGTCAGTGGAGTGCATAACGTATGCACACACTTCACACTTTGCAAACTCTGAAGTATGTGAGTTTAACACATTTACTCTTAAATTCTAACTTGTTTTTTGAGGCAACATTTATGGTTTTCTAACAAGACTGAAAGTCTGCAGCCATGTGAGCAATTCTTTGAGCCAAATGCTGAAGTTAGTATAAATTTCTCACACTGACAATTAACATAGTGATGTTTGGCATCTTCATTGTGTGTTGGTAAGCTTGTATTTGATAATTAATACTAAACACAAAGTGTGGCTCATGGCCTGTCATTAGTTTAGCGAACTACAAATTTGACATGATGATTTAAAGTCAGAGGATCACCAAAGTTATTACATTTCATCCTGAGGGAGGTGTGAATGTGTTACCACAGCTAATAATAATCAGTCAACTCAGTCAATTTGAAATGACAGATGTTGACCTCATGGTGGTGCTGGAGGAAAAATCAGGAGACGAGAGCTTCTCCTGATTTTCATCATTTAGTTTCTCAGTTTTGTGTATATCATAGCATGTTAGAAGTTCATACCTAATTACCACTGCGTTTCTCCCTACAAAACATTGAGTGCTGGACACTGGATGACTTTGTGCTCCACTGTCAAAACTTCACATCGGCTTATAGAACAACAGTAGACTGCTGGGAGGAGAGTGGAAACTGAAGACATTTCTCCGAGGGAGAACAGCTGTTGTCACTAGGTGGGCGACTTTGTAGTTGTGGGGCTGTTTTCCTCAGCATGTGTCCGTGGCAAAATTTTGGTCAAAGCTGTGGAATGGAAGTCTGGTTTCACTGTATGACTAAATAGTTGCCTCTAAGATAGAGCAGAAGCGCACTTTTATAAGAAATCAACAAAATATGACTAAAAACTTTCCACTAACAAATGAACACTTCATTGTTTCTTCTGAAAACCTGCCACACCTTAAAGGCTGCACTTTTCAAACTTCATTAGCAGTCTCTCTAACAGAGTGTGCTGCATGATGATAAAATAAAAAAAACAAAAAAAACAAAGAGAAATGTTGTGAAGTCTATCCCTTCAGATAGAGTCATACTTTATACAATCCATAGTCATACCGCACCCTGCTTAACCTCCTTATAAACCACAAACACAGCAGTCTCATCACCTGCATCATCACGTTTAAAGCACACAAACCACAGTTCAAACAACACTGTTCAGTCTGCTCAGTTCAGCATTGCATTCTGGGCCACATCAGTGCAACCTTCACTACAAAGATTCTCGGCCATGTTGCAGTAACTGTTCACGTCCACCACTGATCTCAGCTCAGCGTCAGCACGCTGTGTTCATGTCTCTGCGTGCAACATCAGCTGGACGGTCCCTCTGCTCTAAACTGCCGCCGTGGTGACATTTTCCTCAGCACTGTTGGAGGTGGCCGCTGTGCCTGCGGGGGGTCCGTTGACCGGTGTGTGTGGGGTGACTTTTGCCAGTCGGTGCTCCTTGCTGTGGGTGCAGCTGCGGGTGCAGAGCTGGCAGGAGGCGCAGGTCGAGTTACAGCAGGGTAAAAAGCGACAGATGCTGACGCGCCACAGGAACCAACCGGGTGACCAGCAGCACCAGCAGAGCACCACGCTGCCCGCCACCACACCCAGGATGATGTAGAGAATCAACAGGGACAGGGAGGCAGGCGAGTCTGCGGAGGAGAGGAGTAGAGTACAACTATGTTTATTTACTGGGAAACTAGTTCATTAAATTAATAGCACAGGTGGGACACACCTATAAAATGTGACCAAATGTTGAATAAAGAACAACACACACACAGCTGCCACACGGATTCACAAAACTACATGTAAATAACTAAATGGTGCTGGAAGTTTGGTGAGGTCACAGCGGTTTACCAGAAAACAGAAAACAGTGTTGCACTGTGACTTGCATGTCAGAGTTAACAAAACATGAATTCAACACCAAAGGCAGAGTCTGTGATCCAGGCTTCAGTGTTGGTACTGATGATCCTAGTGTTTATTGAGAGGATAATGTTGGTTATTTCACTATTACAGAGACTACAACATCAATCTAACATTAGGGGAAATGCAACTCAGTGGGCTCGTGGTAAGATGTTATCATCTTACAGACAATAAACTCAATATCACTTTAATCGTTACAGTACAGACATACACACTAACACACACCTGAAGCTGTCTGATGGTGCTGACTTAGATGCTGTGGGCTTCATACTCTGAAGAGCCTGGCAGTAACAGTCATTTAAGCTACTTACTTAATAAATGAACTGCACCAATTGATATGTCTGGAGCTCACAGACTGTTTAGATTTTTTTTATTTTCACTCGTAGAAAGTCCCACGAATTCAACGGCAGCCAAGAAGGTGCTACTGAATCAGTGTGCTCATCCAGCCGGTGCTCTCTCTCCACACCACTGTGCATTGAAATGGATCTCACCTAATAAACAGCTGGCAATTTGCACAGCAGACGAATGTGAATCCCCTGCTCCCCATCTCAGCTCAACAGTCAGAACAGAAGAATGGCTGTTTTCTCAGGCCAGACTTGGCTGAGTCTTAATGGCAATCAGACGCTGACAGGCTGGCCCAGACTGTCTTTGTTTGCACCTCTGACGCTAGAATAGAGACAGATCACTCAAAAAGGTGCCCTCTGCCGTGAGAATCCATCACCATTTATTGGTTTACGAGTCTTTATGTGAAATTAACAAGTCAATGGTCACCCCTATTAGTTTTATGCCCAGTCATCAGGACACTTTGCATCCAAATGGGCACCAACTGACTGTGGGACGTAAGCATGGTGTATTACACAGTAATACATACTGTATTGATTCTTGCTGGTGGACACGTTTCTACAAGTTGAATTCATAAATATGTATTATGTCACAGTGGTCACTCACCTGTAACTGACTCATGACTGGGAGCGCTGTCTGGCACGCCACAGTTCATATGTGCCAGAATTGGCACTGTGGGTGGATTCACAAAAGGTGGGGGTGGGGTTGAAATGGGCAGTGGAGGTTCAGGTTCAGGAGGTAAAAGTTGACCTGCTGATGAAGGACAAACTTGGGTCAACTGTTAAGTCAATGAAAAAAAAAAGGAAGTGCCATTTTGTTGTGAAGATACCCTCTTAAATGTTCTAGTTCTCCAAAATCCTCGTTTTCCTTCCTACACTGAGATTTGAAACTTCATCTCGACACATTAACTGTGAGGTTTTGAGCTTGCTGTAATAATACCAGTACAGTTCTATGTATTCACATATCAGCATCAGCTAAAGTGTCATCTCATCACCTAACTGACCTTTACAGCCCGTAGTCAGGTTTTCCTCCAGGTCACTTCCATCCCCACAGTTGTCGATGCCTTTATCGTCACACACCAGACTGAGAGGGATACACTTCCCATTCCTGCAGGTGAAATATGGCTCACTGCTGCACTCTGACTGGTTAAAACCTGAAGAGGAAGATAAATTTGAGAGATCGGAGCAAAACAGGAAGTCACTTAATAATGATTTGGCTATTTCTTTCTAAACAAAGAAATATTACACCTGCTGATCCCTTCTTAATACAGTCTGTTGACTCTCTGAGACACTGTGTTTGATGAGCAGATAATCTTAAAAAGGTTAGAACAGATTACAGATCATCTATAAGTAAATTATCTCACAGGCATTGTGACAAATCTCCATCACAGACTACATACTGTCCATTGGCTGTCATTACTAAGGCTTTCCTTGATGGAAACAGTTTTTAGTAGATATTCTTAACATCAAACAACATTTGATTCTGATGGGCTCACATAAAGCAAACACAGTTTTAATGGACAAACATATAAAACATACAGTGGCTTAACAGTTTAAAGACCAGTCTCAATCAGTCTGCAAGTAACTATAGTAACTATTTTCACTTAACTTTAATTAGAACAACAACTTAATTCATGTGCATATATCATCACGGTGCTGTAAAACACTAAACATCATCACGTGTTTTTTACCCAGTCTGAAGGAGGTGAAGTCCCCCACAAAGTCGACCCTGGGCTGAGTGCCCCGGGTCACCAGCCTCAGGGTCAGGTAGTTTCCTGTAGACAGCACCGGCCGGGGCGGGCTCTTCCCACAGAGAGGAGGCCCGAGAGGAGGCGAGCTCCTGTCCCGTCCATCATAGAACTGCACGTAGGAGCCTGCATGACACGGGTCCCCCGAACTCTCACCAGAGGTGGGCTCAAGTCTGGGGTTGAGAGGAGCGGAGCCACGAGGGGACTCTGGAAAGAGAGGGGCCGGGCTCAGAGGGGCCACTCGTAGCAAACTGTAGACCAGGAAGAAGCGGAAGTGGAACTGGACCTTGTCTTTGGGGGAGCTGGCCTGCATGGTGAGGTGGCAGTCAGTCCCCATGGTCACAAAGTAGTACTTCTTGGATTCCTGGTGCGAGTTGACAATCATGCCGTCGTCCCGGATCGTCTGGCCACAGAAGTCCACCACGTTCACTGACAAGGAAAAGACACCTGAGTCCTCAGAGTCAAACGGAAACATGGAGCCTTTCTGTGATGGACCAATTACTGTGGCTGTCTCCTTTTAATAAATCATATTACTGATCTCACAGGAGCCACTGACTTAAATGGTTTAACTGTAAATACATAACATTATCTATTCCATTTCAACATCTATACACCTTTCTTTTTCTTTTCTTTTCTTTTTATTTTGGTGGTGCCGACCTCTGATGCTATAGAAGAAGTTTAGAGTTTCTTTGATATTCCAAGTTTGTCTCCACCACATAGGGAAATGTACAAACACACATCACTGGTGTGAATGTGGTCTGAAATGTGATTGTTTGAGAATCAGCTCACTGCTCATCACCAGGCAGGACCAGGACAGATGGGTGGGCAGATCCGGGTCCAGCCCCCACCCAGCCACCCACCACCCCCTACCTCTGGGCTGCAGGCCAAATAATGAGAAAATTTACGACCACCCCTGGAGTTTATTAGCTCTGTTTCCCTGGGAGACAACTAGATCCTCCTGCACTGACCTCCAGGAATGTCCCTAAGCCCGAGAGCCCCTGTTGGTGGGAAGCAGCTCATCCCCTCTGCACCGCACAAGTAAATACAAAACTTCAGGGGACACAGTCCAAAAAATTGGTTACAAGAGGACATCAAGTCCCCAGTAAAGATTTTTACAGGCAGAAAATTCAACTCTTTTTAAACACTATCATTGTAAATGGAGTCCATTTCAGAGAGTAAATCCAGAGGGGGGGGGGGGGGTGAAGGCTATGGTCCTGGGTGACACACTGTAGTGAGAAATATCTCTGAGACAGCATTGTGTGGAAAAGGGCAGCAGCCACACTGTCCATCCATGTGTTATCCCAACACTGGTGACTCAACACGGCCTTCCATTATATCAATTTACACTCAAACTGAGTTAGTCCCTCTGTGTGCCAAACAGAGTGGATACACAGTGCAGTGGATAAACATGAACAAAGTGCTGTATGGTGTTATACGGAAAAATCTGTTGTATCATACGCTATTTTAAATATTGATATACATAACACCTCATGTAGACTTTCTGAAAATTGAAAAAACCTGATCTGACTTATGATTAAAAAATTGTAATGCTGAAAAAATGACACTTCATCAAAGGGATGCATCATTTTTCTAAAAATAAACAACAGCACTCATTTGTCTGATACAAGAAACAGATGTCAAATCCCTAAAATCTGTCTATTTTGTCAGATTAACCTCCCTTATTATACTTTATTGATTTTGACTAAACTTAGCCTTTAGTTTATCACTTACAGATTGAAAAATAAATCATTTCAACATCATCAGTTATACCAGTGGTTTTGTATGTTTCAGCTCCTGCACCACAAATCAAGACTTCTACAAACCATGCTTCTGTGTTTCACATGTGTTTTACTGTTAGTATTTCCACATGATATGAATATATATGAAGATGCTCACTTGTATTTTCTGATCCATCATAATCAACAGCAGCCTTCTTTCTTTTATTCACTATTCCAGTCTGTATTTAAACAATAATAATGTGACCTACAAACACTGATGCACTTGGTGTTTAAGGTGATAGATTACACAGCTGAAGCAAGATTGAGTCAGCCCATTAGTTTTCAGACCATATAGATAAGAATGGAAACATTCTTAAAACATAGAACTGCAGCAAAAAAAAAAACACATGAAATGATCAGAAAAATTCAGCATGGTCAGCCAAAATGTGCTGCATTTCTACAGAGCACACTGGTAAAAGAAGCCAGTACTAAAGCACGTAGTGCAAAGTGGCAGAATAATGTGTAATATTATAATTTGTGTTATTAATTATATTTCACTACCTTTCCTTACAATCACAAACCAAAATTAATTACTACGTTGTCAGAAGGAATCACAAACAAATTAACTTATTTTTAGATAATTCATAATGAGACACAGAGGCAGCAGCATGTATTTGTGCTGATACAGTCATAATAAAGAAGCTCCACTTTGCTGCTGCTGTCTGAAGCAGTAACAACACTTTCCTTCTGTCCTCACATGCACGGAGAGATGAACTTTGACCTGTCAGAGAGGGACGAGTGTGTCCACTCAGTGTGTCCAGCGGTGGATCTCTTACCAGTCTCGATGGCCGAGCTGTGAGCAGTGATGGAGCAGAGCAGGAGGAGCAGCCTGAGCCTCTGCCAGCAGCTCTCCATCATCCAGGCTGAGAGGAGCACAGAGGAGGGAGAGTCCGGCACGGTCCGCTCACACAGGAGGTACCAGGGTCAGTCTAAGAGCTCATGTCCTCACAGCTGAAGGCAGTGGAGGAGTGTGATGTGTGCTGTCATGTGTGTGTGTGTGTGTGTGTGTGTGTGTGAATGAGCTGAGCAGAGTGAGCTGCTCTCCATCATAAAGACTCTCTGGGCTTTGTA